>QANX01006266.1:0-10263 GCA_003254975.1 Ochetophila trinervis | reverse complement strand
AAATATATATATATATATATATATATATATATCAAATAGGATCGAGTGACTTTTGGTTGCATACATATTAGCCAATAAATAACTAAGGTCCTAAGCTTAAGGTCACAAAATAATTTTCAAGCATGATTATAGAAATCGTAAAGTGTATATCAATAAAGAGTTGTATATAGCAATTAATTCACCAAAAAGGAGTATACTACAATTTAGAGTATATTTTTCATATCAATTAGCTATATAGCCTAAACCAACCTGACCTGGTTAATCTTTTATCTGTTGATTTGCTTTCTTAATGGAATTTGCCTTTTTGTTCAAAATAAAAAATAAAAAAATAGCTATATAGCCAATTCACAAGCTAAGAAAAAGGAAAATAGCTCACTATTAAAAAACTAAAATATATAGCCTATTTCTTTTGCCAAACTTTCACAAGATACCTTGGCTTTCAAAATTTTCATCCAAAGGGGATTTTACTACATCCCAAAATTGTCTTGATTGGATACTTAATTATATCTGTAAACTATAAACATGGATGTACCTAAATAAATTGCCTAATCAACATGAGTAGGTTCATGACTCAGAATTGCACAAATTTGTCCATCTCTATCCCTCCAACTTTTATTATATATCTATAAAAAAAAAAAGAATTTTGCTACAATTTACTAGTTAGAATACGCAAACAAATAGAATAAGACTACTAGATAATTAGTTTAAATTTTAAGTATTGTATTTCTTAACTTTTTTATTTTATTTTTTATTAACTGATACTTTTTAAAAGAAATGAAAGCCGATCAGTCACAAACAATTAATTAAAGAAAAAATATTATTTTTTATGGAATATACATTTTTTTTGAAAGCCATGTTCATACATTTTAAGTTTTAGATACATGTAATGTTTGCATTAATTTTCAACTTTCAATAAAACTGATATTTATTCTAATATTGCCATTAAACTTTTAAAAGAAAATGATAAATTTGTTATATCAATAATATCAAAATAGCTTTCTTTTAACTTAAAATATTTGTTTTTCACATATTTCAATTTGTATAGTTACCTTATTTTTTGCCTAATAGCAGAGTCAAACTCATGTGTAAATAATAGGTAAATGTTTATGAATATAGTAGTTATTTTTATGAAATTGCATATGTATTTGGTTCTGTTGTTGATGTCTCTGGATATTAATTTTTTTGATAGGGAACGACATGCGGTGGATGTGCAGCAAGTGGGAAGAGAATTCTAAGAAAGCCAAGTAATTTATTTTTATTTTTATTTTTCACCTTTTATCTATTCATTTGTTTTATGAATTTTATTTTCTGGAAATGGAATTTTTAATTTGTTCGATTGGTGGTATTTTGGGCATTAAGGTATGAGAGACCATTCTATTTCCGTTGCCTCTGCTATTTGTTGTTATAAAAATATTTTCTTATGATTTGCATAGCTACTATTTAGTGGTAGTTGTCTAAATGATTAATCTTTTTCAAGGTTGATGTTACTATTTGTGGCTTGAATCATTCATTTGTTTAATTTCGTTGGAAAAATTTGCTATAAAAAGAAATAATTTAGGCCAACACATTCTTTAAGTATTCTCTAGTTTATTACTTCGTGCAGCTATGTATATCACCCCTGAAATATAATTTAACTGATGTGTATTTACTACAAAGGAGAAGGAAAAATTGCAGCTAAAAAAAAAGGAGAAGGAAAAATTTAAAGTAATTTCGTCACCACATTAACTCATATTTCTTGTTTTGGTCATTTTTTGTGAGCTTTAATAGTTCTACACGCGTTATTTATACTGTTCTTATAGCTACTATTGCAAAGTGACGACTTTTATATAGGATAAGATTGCTCTCCAATATATTGAGCCCTCCTGGGAAAGATTTTGTTATTTTGTCAGTGAAAACTCTAACTATTAAGCAACTTTTTATTAGAAGGCTTTAATTTTTTTTCCCTGTAATCATATATTTCTTAATTTGTTTGTTGTTTTTGCATTGGGGCTACAGAGCTGTGGGATTATATATTTTTTAATTTGTTTGTTGTTTTTGCATTGGGGCTACAGAATTTTGTGGGATTATATGCCAAACGGGGTCCAATAGAAGAACATGCTGTGGACAGAAGCTGGACGTTAAGTTGCTTTTAATTTCAATATTATGAAATGAGTGAAATGTTTACAAATTGAAAATACCTCTTCAGTGGCTTATAATGCAATAAGTTATTGTCTCTGTAACATTTGAAGAATCAGAATTTTAATAACATTATTAGGTTGTCAACTTAATTTATTTTATAATAAATTATTTTGGAACAGTGTTAGCAAAATTAAAGCCAAAATAAGATAAAAATGGCTATTTACACAAATTATCATTTGAAAAACCCATTTTACTCCTAAAATAAATGAGAAATCAACCTCAGGTCACAAGCATATCACAATTAATCCGACCTATTTTACAGAATTGATAATTTATAATGTACAAATATTCTCAAGCACATAGGATGTTCGTACAATTATGAAAGTTAAAAAAGTAAAATGCCAGCAAAATGAAATTTCAGAAGGATAACATTGCATTAAAACCTACTTAATAATAAAGAAATAGAAAATGGAAAAGGAAAAAAGAAGAAGTAGTCTTTGTTCCATATTTTGTCCGTTTTCTCCTTCACAAATTGGACTAATAAACTTGTCCTCTTATCTCTTCAATAGTTAAAACATGTTGACCTTTTAGTCTATGTTTATTATTATTAATAAACTAATAAAATATTAACATTCTTAATACTTTTTATCATTTGGAATGGGAGACAAAAGAGTTGTCAATTTCTTGTTGTTCAAAATCTTCATTTTCCTGTCAAAACTTTTTCTTGTTCTCTGTTTTTAATTTTTTTAATTTTTGCTTTTGTTTGCAAATTGATAGTCATTGTTAAATTTCAAAAAGAAATTTGTGGATCTAAAAAAGATATCCAAAAAAAAAAAAAGAAAAAAAGAAAGAAAAGCAAGCAGAGGAAATGATCCAATCATACAATTCTCATATACCTTTCACATTTTTATATTGGTGGTGACGTGGCAGATTTCAACTTGGACAATGGACACAGAAGTTTTAAAAAGAAAATAGTTACTGAAAAAGTTGTCAGTAATTATCAAACTATACAAAAAATTTGTTGAAAAAAGATAATAATAAACAATTATTTATTAACCAAAATAAATTTAGAAAAAAAAAAAAGTCTAAAAGGAAACTAATAAATAACTGTAAAAAAACCTTTATTACCAAAGCAACGAACAGAAGGTTTCTTAACATAAGGGACCGCAGACGAAGAAGAAGTTTTAACAATTTTTTATTTTTATTCTTTAAAAATAAAATAAAAGCAAAATTTTGGCAACTATTTGTTTTCCTTTTCTTTCTGAGCTTCTTCCTTAATTTTCTCTAATTTTGAAAACCAACTCAAAGCAACGTTAAGCAGTTTGAGAAAGAGAGTGATGGGTTGCTGTGAATCATCATTTCTGAGAGAAACACACCCAGAAAAGGATCAAACCCACCGCCACAGCCCTGTTCTTCACCCTCCTCCCACAGTCGGAATCGACCCGGCAACCGGTGGAGCTTCAGCTTTCTCTGAGTTCTCTTTCTCGGACCTCAAAGCCGCTACTAAAAACTTCAGCTCTGAGTTCATCGTCTCTGAGAGCGGTGAGAAAGCTCCTAACCTTGTCTACAAGGGCCGTCTGCAGAATCGTCGTTGGATCGCCGTCAAGAAGTTCACCAAGTTGGCTTGGCCGGACCCGAAGCAGTTCGCGGTGAGCTTTGTTTAGTTTGGTAATTTGTTTTTCTGTTACTTTAATTTCCTCCAAAAGTAGATTGTTTAATTTATTAGTTTATTTATTTATTTTTAATAATTATTAGGAGGAGGCAAGAGGTTGGGGGAAGTTTAGGCATCGGAGGCTTGCTAACTTGATTGGGTATTGCTGTGATGGTGATGAGAGGCTGCTAGTTGCTGAATACATGCCTAATGATACTCTTGCTAAGCATCTTTTCCACTGTATGTGTGTTTTTTTTTTTTCTTTATTTTGTTCTGTTTTTCTTTCTATATTTAGCCTTGGTCATTCCTAAATTTTTAATTGGTTTCAGATCAAGTCACCATTTTTCTAAGCTAAAGAACCTAAAAAATGCATAATCTTTTGGAATCTTAGACACTGAAATGTAATATGGAACTGGAAGTAGTTTTTCAATAGCAGAATTAAGAGTGTTAAATTGACATTAGTGAGTTCATGTATGTCTTTCTGGATATAATGAGTCAGCACTGCGCTAATTTTATTGCAGCAGGTTGCTTCTAGATGTTTTAACCTTTTGGTTGTTGGAAGGTGATGCTTCGTAGTTGCTGCGATGAGGTGGTATATAGGATTCTAGTTCGTAATTGCTAAATATGGATAGGAACAATCTGACTAAAAATGTGGTAATTAGTTCAATCAATTTCTCTCTATATGGTAATATAGAACAGTAATAATCTATCTCTAAAATTGGTAATTAGTTCAACTGATTTCTCTTCACTCTGTTTTACTTTTAGAATTTATCTGTTTTGCTAGTTAGTTTTACCACTTTATGTGTCCTCTGTATGTGGTAACCAAGTTATTAGTACTTTTTCTTTTTGAAGCTTTGCATGAGGAGTCAATTTAAGTTTTTCTCTTATGCTTCCAAGTTATGGAAAGATGATTGGAATTTTTTTGGGCCTACTTGTTCTTGTCAGGGGAGAATCAAACTATTGAGTGGGGGATGCGTCTAAGAGTAGCTTTTTATATTGCTGAAGCATTGGATTATTGTAGCACAGAAGGCCATCCTCTATACCATGATTTAAATGCTTACAGGGTTCTATTTGATGAGGTATTCTTTTGAAATTTATAATCCATTTAGTTTTATTTGCATGTATACTTTTAAGCACCTGCCCAATATTCATTATCATATTGTGTTGTTACCTAGTATTTGTATGGATTTGTAGGATGGTGATCCACGTCTTTCATGTTTTGGCTTGATGAAAAATAGTAGGGACGGGAAAAGTTATAGCACTAATCTTGCCTACACACCTCCTGAGTACCTTAAAAATGGTAATAACTTCTCTATTTTGAACTCATGTATCAGTTTGATTACTTATTGTTGGTATTTTAGTTCATCAATAAGGGAAGCATAAACAAGAAGCAATCTACGTTTCTGGGTCATACTATTCATCTGTCCTTCCAATTGAAAATATTTATAGTTTTGTCTAAAGTTATTTTATCCTTTTGTACGCACATTCTATCTACCAAGTTACTAAGTATCATTTTTGGTCTTCTAATTTGAATTGCATGAATGTTTTTCTTCTATTCATTTGACTTCTTCTCATTTCCAATGTCCTTTTTTTTTCTATATTTTAGGAAGGGTCACTCCAGAAAGTGTGATCTACAGCTATGGCACTGTTCTTCTGGATCTGCTAAGTGGAAAGCACATTCCTCCAAGTCATGTAAGTGGGTGTATTGGTATTCATGTTTGGCATCATGTATGATTTTCTCCATTTTGCTAAGATAAAGCTGATGATGCTGGAGTATAGTATGAACTGAAATTTACTTGAGATTCGAGAATACAGAGGATTATGATATTCTGCAATTGTTTTCATTTTATTCTTTAATGTATTAAAACTAGGCATATCTAAAAGTTGAGCATATCATTTTGGGATCCTCAACTCCACGTTTTGGTGTTGAGGATTAGTTTTAGTTCATAATCGATCCAACTTATTATGAAGAACCAATTTTATACACTATTTCCTACATGCTTCCTTGCAAACATATCTTTCACTTTAATCTCTTGATGTTATACAACATGACTACTTTTAAATTCCTAATTTATAATATTAACTTCTTTGGTAAGTTAGGGTAAATCTGCAATGTAGAAATCAAGGAGAAAATAGTGCTGCTGCTTTAGTTAGTTCAACATGTTTATAATTTTCTCGATTATCAGGTGTTAACCATTGGATGGGATGGCATATAATGATTACCTAGCATCATATTTCACATTTGTGTTTCTATGCTTTGGAAATTCATGTTTATTTTTCTGCAAGTCCAGTGTTTAATGTTAGCATGACAATGATGACATCAATCAATGTTGGTTTCTATGTGATAACTAGTTGCTTCGATGTTAATATGATCTCCCCTCATGTTAGGCTCTTGATATGATCAAGGAAAAAAATATCATTCTGTTAATGGATTCACATTTGGAGGGAAAGTTTTCTACAGAAGAAGCCACAGTGGTTGTTAATCTTGCCTCTAAGTGTTTGCAATATGAACCTAGGGAACGGCCTAAAACAAAGGACCTTGTTGCAACACTTGCTCCACTGCAGGCAAAACCTGATGTAAGAAAACCTTTTTTTATTTTTAATTTAATTTATTTTTAATCTTTTATATATGCTAGTCATTATTTATACCTATATTCTTCTCAGTTCAGCCCTTGGTATGGACTTGTGGTTTCTTTAAGTTAATTTTAATTTTAAAGTTGCTTTCTAAATGATTTTGATAGTTCTTTTGATTGCTTAAGCAGTTGCATGTATAATGATTTTCTCACTGTATATGATAATGGTGGAAACCCATGACTGGAAATAATGTCTGCAAATACTTAATGTGTTGAATATTTGTGGCTTGAATTATTCATTTGTTTAGTTTCTTTGGAAAAGTTCGCTCTAAAAAGAAATAATTTAGGCCAACACATTCTTTAAGTATTCTCTATGTTTATTAACATTTCTTCTAATATTTCATAAAGTTCCATAAAAAAGTTTAAGAATAATTACAAAAGATATGATCCCTAGTTTTTATTTTTTAAAATTTTTCAATAGGTTTCTTCCTTGATCTGTAATATAATGTTAAATAGATCCTTTTCTTATTAGAGTTTGGAAAATGACATTCAAATTGATAACTTACATGGGGACTACATGTTTGAATGGGAGTTTTGTTGGCATAAAATTTTTAAAGAAAGAAAATGATATTTTCTTAGGTTTTTTTTTTTTTTTTAATTAATTTAATTCTAAGAGAAGCTTTAGAATCCAATTGAATGTTGTCCATGTAGACTGCCTATGGGTTTAGTGTATGCCATCTAACATAAAAACCTAAAAGAATGATATTTTTAAGGTTATATCGTATTTTAAAGGTGACAATGTTTACCAAAAAAAAGGTTAAAGATACCAAAATAATATGACCCAAAATACATGGGTATTTTTACTATTGTTCCAAAAAGTTTAAGATATTTTCAAGATATTTTCCATAATTGCCTTGTAGTTTTTTGTTTTGATATTGTGCTTCAACTTTAGGCATCCGCCAATATATTTAACTAACATTTTTCTAATATACTACATTGAAATTTCAGAACAACGTATTTAACATAAAGATATACTAGGACCAAAATTCAATGATTATTTTATTTAGTCTGCGTTATTTATTCTTATTGCATTATCAAGTTAGGGGAAGTCATTTTCCAAAACATAATTTCCTCTGCACTTTTGAAGTTCAACTTTGCAATTTTGAACTTTCTACTATAATAGTCAGTTGAAAACAGGAAGTTGCAAGTTAAACTGAAATGGAAAAAGAAAAAAATAATGAAAGAGAAGATATTTATACTCCAAAAGATGTCAAGGGAAAAAAGTGGATTGTAATAGGAAGTTCCCATGAACGGTGGCCAAATTGGCGTGTTGAGATTCAATTCATGATATAGTTTTCAAGACCATATATAGTATTTCAATAAATGCATTCATTTCTTTCTTGAAAAATATTTTGAGCTCTGTGTTCCGCTCAAAAGATTGTCTGAAGATTTGAGAGCAATAAAGAGTGCTCTGCAGGTACACAGAATTTGTTTTTTCTGGGTGAAGCAATGAAGTAAATTTATAACTTTGCCGGTCTCATTAACTGTTGCTGTTAGCATACGGTATCTGCTAGTTGTGTAGATCACTGACATACTGAGTACATCATGCATACACCTAGCACAACAAAGATTGTGTCCAAGCTTTTGAGGCCCACTGGGTGAAACTTACTTTGTTATTCATGCATCATATGATAATTGATTTTGCTTTACTTTTAGCACGTGTCTCTTTATAGTCTGTACCATTTTTCAAGTGTGGATGAAATGTACTAAATATAATTGCATCTAATATTTACTAGTTCATAAATTTAAGGTGGGATTGTTTAATATGACCGTTTAAAACTAAACAAAATCCATTTTACTTTTTTAGTTTGGTGTTATAATCTAATCTTACACTTAAAAGTAGGAACATTTGATTTGTTCAATATCTTTGCTAGAACATTTCATTGATTCAGTACTTTCCAAAAATAATCAACGTTTACATTTTAAAGTTCAATATAGAACTAAAATTCTTCCAAAATGCAAAGGGCTTGATTTAGCATCATTTGCCTTGCTGTTGTCCCTGAATTCAAAATACTGCATTCTCTTGTTATGTGTCTACTTATTTCAAGAACTATCCTCTGTCTTAAATGGCCATAAACTACTTTTACTAAGTAAGGATCGCGTAAGATCTATTCATTTCTGGGGGCCATGATTTTAAGATGTAGATGATCAAATTGTAAAAATCTCATTACCATGCTACTGGTTTATAGGTTCCATCTTATATCATGCTTGGAATTCCAAAGCACGAAGAGGCCCCATCAACCCCACAGCGACCCCTTTCAGCAATGGGTGAGGCCTGTTCAAGGATGGACCTCACGGCAATCCATCAGATCTTGGTTATGACACACTACAGAGATGATGAAGGAACCAATGAGGTAATCACAAGGTCTTGCATTTACCTGTTATACAATCTATGCTGAGAGATTTATATGAATTTCAATGGATTCAGTTATCATTCCAAGAGTGGACACAACAAATGAGAGATATGCTAGAGGCGAGAAAGCGTGGGGACTATGCATTCCGTGATAAAGAGTTTAAAACTGCCATTGACTGTTATTCCCAGGTGACATCTTGTCTCTTTTGTAGATAAAATTCTATGTTCGAGTTGGAAATAAATGTCATTAATTCACCTGTCATGACTGTCAAGTTTTTTTATCAGACCTTACATAAGAATTTTTCCACTCATAATAAGTTTAAATTGTTATTTCTCCCTTTCATTTTCTTTGAATGGTTTGTTGCTGCTATAGAAATTAGCGTAGTGTTTGAGATGACTATTGTTCCATTGTTTTTTCCCTTATTAGTTTACTTTTTCGTTTATCTGCAGTTTATAGACGTGGGAACCATGGTATCTCCTACTGTTTTTGCTCGACGCAGCCTATGTTATTTGTTATGCGAACAACCGGATCATGCTCTTCGTGATGCAATGCAAGCTCAATGTGTTTATCCAGACTGGCCTACGGCATTTTACATGCAGTCAGTAGCTCTCGCAATGTTGGACATGCACAAGGATGCTGCTGACATGTTAAATGAAGCAACTTTACTTGAAGAAAAGAGGCAAAGAGGTGGGAGAGGATCATGATGACAATATTGAACTCTCCCAAATCTATTTACAACTACCAATTTGTTTTTGAGGCTACCCCACATTTGTATAAAAATCTGAGATGGGATTCAAAAATTACCTTCTCCCAATTGAATTGTCTATATAACATATGTTCAAAAGGAAGGTCTTCTGTTCATCAATACCAATTTTTTTTTTTTTCAAATTCCTTTCTTTTTTATTGCCCCTTTTATGTTATCACTTTCTAGCCTCCCCTTGGCACTTTGTTTTTTACAATTCTGTCGTATATAAATTAGTCAATTTATTTCTCCTCAACACTATTATTTTATTTTAGGTTTGTAAGAATTTATTTTAAGTGTTAATTGTACTTTCGTACTTGCACCTCTATTTCATGTATTTTTCGTGGGGTTTGTTTTTGTGTAAAATAAACACCTTACAAACCACTTTGGAAATTTTTTTGGTTAATCATATAAAACAACTTATTGAGAAAATTGCACTTTCCAATTTGGGTTTGAGGAGGAATAAATAGAGGCCAGTTTAATGTGATTGTTACACTTGGAACAGTGACTTATGTGGTTAAATCTCTATCTTCCTGACTCATATGCGGTAAATCTCTATTCTCCCTAGAATGGAAAATGTAAAAATGCTTCAAATGGCTCTTAACAAGTTATCATCGATAGATGCTAACGGAGAGGATTAACAAGATTTTTGGCTTTGCGTAAATGGATGGGATTTTGGTGGAAATTTTTTGGCTAGAAGAAAATTGAAAGGAGTGTAGTGATTGTCTAATTGAAAATTAAAAAAAAAAAAGAGAACAGCCAGAA
>QANX01006264.1:0-63609 GCA_003254975.1 Ochetophila trinervis | reverse complement strand
TATATATATATATATTTCTAAATGCATGTTCTCGTTAAACAAAATTTAGAGACCTCCACAGGTGCATCCCTTATTATATTTTTTATATTTTACATACACCTATTTTATTTATGAATAACTATAATTGTAACTTTACATAAATATATGCTATTATTGTGCTTGTATATTCACATGAGGTCAGTTCTAGCATATCAATCTTCTGCACAATCAAGCTATTGTCAACTTTAAAAGCTAATAGCTAATGCTTGAACTGACGACTCGGATAAAAGTCTCGTCCATTTCACAGGCTCGATCCACCATTTTAGAAATTTTTGCTCTACTTCATGGGCTCTAATAAGAAATTTATGACTTAACAATTGGGTTCACTTTAAAAAATTTGCCTTTACTTCATGGGCTTTATTAGAAAATTTCAAACCCAAACAATCGGGTCATAATGTGATTTACCTAAAATTTTTAAAAGTTTGGTCACGATATCTCATAAACTATCAGGAGTAAGCGCTTTTTCGACCTCTGCTCAATGCATGAGGCCAGGTCAAAACTCAAACAATCAAGTACAATTGTGATTTAGCCTAAACAAGTTCAGACATTATTTTGTCCAAACTATCGAGAACACTTTGTCTAACTCAACCATTTGGGTGTGACATCCTTAACTATCGGGAATAGTTTTTTTGATCCAAACCATTGGGTCCAAATTCTAATCTAAACCATCATGATTAAAGCTTCAAAATAAAAAATAGAAAAGTATTCATGAACAATTTCTATGCATTAGCAACATGTTTTTTATTTATCAATTTGTTCATAAAATTTGGAAAGTGAAAGACTAATTGTGTGTATAAAATAATTAGAAAAAGAGGAAAGCTAGGATTTTCTTACATAAACTTTCTTGTGCCTCTCTTTAGAGGGGGCTAAGAAGAGACATCAGAGAACTCTCTTTTTATATTTTTTAAGTTTTATTTTTCATAAATGTTAATTTAATCGTCAGAGCGCCTTTGCTGGTTCGGTACGGTGCCAGAAAAGATTTTTTGACAATATTTTTTATCTTGCGAATTGACAGATTTTTTGATAGTAAAAACGGATACATAATTAACCGCTGATGCATAATTTAACATCAAAATCTAATATATTAATAAGGCCTCTTAAAATTTCTAAAAATTATTTATTACAAATTGAGGTTTTGAGAGGCTAACTAGCCGCCTCAAATAAGATGTTCATAGAGTAGCACAAAGGCAATTACTGACGCCTCCAAGTTTGACCATTGGGAAGCACCTTTTCACTATAGGTGTACACGAGTTGGGTTGGCTGGATTTTTTTTATAAATTTAACTCAACCCAACCTGAATAGAGTAACAAACCCAATCCAACCCAACCCATAGAGTACGGGTTGGATTGGTCGGGTTGATCGGGTTAATTTATCTTTAATTTAGTCAAAATTAATTTTTTAATAAATTAAATTTTAGTCAATAACTTAATTTCATTCCTCTTTATTTTTGTAAAAATAAATTGCATGAACTATTATAATGGAAAAAACTACAAAAATAATCTATATCCAACTGATTAAAAATAGTATATATTAAACATCATTACTTTGATTAAGTAAATAAAATTAATTACCCCCGGTCACAGTAAATAAAATTGATTAGACATTAAGTATATATTTTTTTGTTTAGGTCACAGAAAAGTTGCAAGAAAGCAATATCATTTTCAGGTTTCCCATATTGGATTGGTTGCAACATTTTAGCATAAAAATGAATACTCGATACATCAAATTCTTATTAGATTTTTTATATATCAATTAATGAGGCATTGTTTACAGGTTGTCCAAATCGGAAAAAAATTCATTCATTTATTTTTTCACTCACTTCTTTTTAATTATGAGTTTAATAAGAAAAAAAATTGTTTTATGACATCAATGGCATGTAAAAACATTAGCAGAGCATGCATATTTTTTGAAAACCTAAGAGGGGAGTGCCGGAGTTGCGGGGGGCTGCGGGGCAGTTAGGTCTCACTTTGCTTGGAAGAGAGGGGCAACCAAAATTGTAGGTATTTTAGTTTAGGGCAAAACCGGGATTTTTTTTTTAATATATACAGGTTGGATCGGATTAATCGGATTTTTTACCACCCAATCTAATCCGAAATCAGTGGGTTCGATATTATCCAACCCAATCTAATTTAAAAATTCAAATTTTCCAATAGATTAGATTGGATTAGATCGGCTAGATTGGATCAGATTGTGAGATTTTTATACACCCATATTTTTTACCATCTCTGTTCCTTCTCACACGAGAGATAGGATTCATAATCTTTGGACCGCTAAAATGCTTGACCAATGACCTACTGAACAAATATTTGTGACCTCTGAGCAACAAACAAGTCAAAATTTAGACGCGGCATGGGTCCAAGGGTACTTGTCATCGATACTAACAGTAAAAAATTGTTAAATGAAAAAGTATAAAAGTAATAATCATCTATTTTTTAATAAATTAAATTTATAAAAAAATATATAATATAATATTAAAATTACAAATTTTAGATTCAAAGCACAATAATTATATTTAAAAAATAATTTATATATGAGCCAAAGTGTTAAAAAATGTATTTTTCTTTTACAAAAAATAAAATTTTGAAAGTAGTTCTATTTGTTCAATTGCGGAAGATTTGAGACCTGGGGCATCAAAAACTCTAATCTCGACTCTAACTTTTTTCTTTACCATATAATTATTGTGCTATGCAATTTTTTATTATTTATACTTATTGCGTATTACATCAATTTAATTATTTATAATTATACTGTACATTTTATGAAGATAAAATAAAGATTGTGAGTCTTATAAAAAATATATAGTATGCCGCTTATAAATGTTCATTGCATCATATCATATATAGAGCAGGCATGTATATAATTATTTTCCCTCTATCCCATCCATTGTACCACTCGCAGCAGCAGTGGTAGGTGATCCAAATGCATTCTCCAAATATATAGAGTTTATTATAGCACTACTCTTGCCTACACCTGTTTACCTAAGAACCAGTACGTTCAAGGAAAAGTTCAAGAAACACCTGAAGATCTAGCTGTTGTGTCTATGTAGTATCAAAGCTAAACATCTGACTTGTCTGCCTCTCTGTAACAAGTATAAAACCTGCCTTGCTAATACTATTGATGAATTCATCGGTGGAAAAGCGTAATCTCTCACCAAGTCTTAAGTCCCACCGCATTGAGGATCCCAAACCAGAAGGAAGCACAATAGAGTAAAGCCTGGAGGAAGCGGCCACCATTTCAAATGCGTTTAAAGGAATCATACGACACATGTAGATAACTTCGTGGTAACTATGCATATATATATATATCTTATATATTATAAAGGACAGTGGGAAGCCAAATGGGTTTTCGTCTTTTTTCATCGTCCATAGTTTGTTTTTTCTCTACATAGCAAAAATGACATTATTGTTATTAATGCAAGTTGGGATGGATGGTTGGGCATCTTTCCCTCTTAAGCAAGGTCTCGGGTTCGAGTCTTGTGGATGGAATAAATTCATTGTTGTTAATTTTTTTCATTTCTATATTATAATTTTCTCACACATTTTAATTATCCTCATTTCTATTTTATACTCCATTAATCAAATATTCGAAAAGGAGGAAAAGAGATTACTTATCTGGTAAAAAAATATTCTTTTTTTTTTCTTGACCATTTTGTTTGGGCATTTGTGGGTTTGTTTTGGATTTTGTGGTTATGATGGTGGGTTTGTTTCACCTTTGAAGCATAGAAAATGTGCAATATTTTTTGTTTTTTTCTTGCTCAGTTTTTAAAATCTAATTTTTCATTTTTGTTTTTCTTTTGGCCTTTTATTCTATGAAAATCCTAACTTTTTAGATTAAACATTTTGTTGTTATGTGTTTTCTGATTGTTTGTGATAATACAGCTGAAACGATATACCATCGTTCAAGCAAAAAAATTGAAGGACTGTTTCAGTACAAAAAGAGTATTAGAGGAAGAAAACAAACAATTTTAGATTTATATGAGAAAAAAATAATTTTTCTTTGATTTCATTGGTTGATCTGCAATCTGCTAAGGAAAAGACATAATATATATACATCCTATAGTACGATTCCAAATTTTCTAAGTTTTGTCGATTTGATAAGTTTTTCTTTCATTTTATTTATTTATNTAATATATTATTCTTTAGTTAAATAAAAGATATATTGGTATGCATATAAAAAGATGTGCTCGAAATGGAACGTATCAATACACTGACGACACGACAAGATGACTAAATAGACATAAACAAACATAACACAGTAAAATAAATGGAATGAACACCAATATGTCAATATTTAATGCCGACATACAATTATTATACTTTATTAATTTTATTTAATATGTATCATATTAATTTAATTATATATTATGATGACAAAATAAAATTTATAAATTTCATAAAAATTTATTATATAGCTGTTTATAAATAATTAATTGTATTACATTACACACACATGTATATATATATATATAATGATCCTATATAAAATTATTTCTTTACTAACACATACTAATTGAAAGTACATACCCTCTTTATAATAATATATTTTATTTATTTATTTTTTCAGATAAATAAGTCATCAAATTATTTTTATCTTCCCCACATGGTGGTGTCAATGTCTTAGCATGCTTACACATTAGGAATTAGAAAAAACAAAACCAAAAATCAACCATCAACCAATTTTTTTGGTCATGCTCCAAATGGAGACCAATATAAACTTAGCAATCACATTTACATATAACATATGACATCACTATACAGCAATATTGTCTTGTTAATATTTATTTGAGTTAATCACAATATAGTACCTTAAATTTTTAAAATTGTATATTTTAGACTTTCAACTTCATAACAGTGTGATAGAGGTGTAAAAATAGGTCAAATTGCACGAGCATAATACAAGCATAGAACTTTAAAATTAATAACAGCACGAGCATGGTACGTTATAAACTGTATCATGTCAAGCACGAAGCACGTAATAGACTGTACCTAACACGACAGGAGTATAAAATAGGTCAAATACAGCACAAACACATAACAGATTGGGCACAACATAGATGCATGACAAACCAAACACGACATAGGCTAGGCATGACACAAGCACGTGACAAGCCACACAGATATACATACTAACAATTTAGACAAAATGTAAATTTTGCACAATCTAAACAATAATAAATAATATATCATATAAAATCTATTATATAAAGACTTGTTTTACAATAATAGGCTCTATGAAATTACTCTATTAAAATTTTCACATGAAAACAGATAAATTGATTAAAATTATTTCAATTTGTTTTAAATATAGTAAATTATGTAATTTAATCATATAGTAAATTGAATCAAATATTAGCTCAGCAAAGAACAATGCTAACACTATATATTTTAAATTGCCTTATATACATGAAATATTGGAAAAATGAAAAATCTAGAGCTTAAAATTAGAATGACAACTTAGATGATTATTTCTCAAATGTAGATTTAAATTCAAATATTAGTTTGAGTAAAATATATAAAATAAAACTATTAATATTTTATTTTTATTTTTTTAGTTGTAAATACTTATTGTGTTATCTACTGATTAAAAAATAAAATATATTATTTAATTATTAATTTAACTTATTTTGAATAATTTTTATCCAGCTATATATTTTATATTATAAAAAATATGTAAAATATAATTGGCATGAGCACGAGCACTACCTGTATTTGATACGAGCACAATATGTGTCCAGCATGAACATAGCACGAACACATAAGTGCTTGGGCATGTAGCATACTTGGCACGGCACGAAAATTAAATAAACCGACACGAGCACGACACGAAAAATAAATAAATTAGCACAAGCACGAATATACTGACTTTTAAATGGATTGGGCCAACACAGCACTGCCCATTTTACACCTCTAAGTATGAATTAGACCCTTGATTTTCATATCGTTGCAAATTTTAGTAGATAGATTGTTAAATGGGTACAAGTTATAAGCATATAACTCTTTTTTTTTCTTTTATTCTTTTTAATTTGAAGCAAATGATAGAGCAGTCCTGCAAGCATGCCACCACATGCTATGAAAGTGCATGGTCAAACCATCAATTGCCATCACTATTTTTGGCAAGTGAGTAATCATTGTCCATTTAAAGCTAACTGACAAGCTTCAAGCAGCAAAACCATGTTATTTTTACAGCTTGAAACACGATTTTGCAACTTGCAGCCAATGTGTTCATTAATATAGGCATTCACCACCAACTTTGGGGGATCACCACTGATAACAAAATGAAAGCTTTTTTACTGATCTATATTCCAATACTAATCTAGTTGCTTGATTTTTCAGAATCCGCTACTCGCAATTCCCAAGACCTCGTTAAAGTCGTTGCCTTTGCCACATCCACTTCCAACAAGTGGTGCAATACCACCAACACCAAAAGAACCAAAAACCGCATATTTTGCAAGATGGTGTAGGTTTCATGGCTTGATTTCACTGGAAACCCCTCAAACGAAGAGCTCAAAGTCTCAAGAAAACCTCATTCTCCTATGACACTGTCTCAAGCAAGTGGACTCTCACTACCCACGCTAAAACGTTCATATTTCGCCGATTTATATGATGAAGTCAAGCTTGTTACACCGAAAAAAAATCCAGTAACACCCCAAAACTCATTGGAATTACTTAC
Source organism: Ochetophila trinervis (assembly GCA_003254975.1). Taxonomy (NCBI): domain Eukaryota; kingdom Viridiplantae; phylum Streptophyta; class Magnoliopsida; order Rosales; family Rhamnaceae; genus Ochetophila; species Ochetophila trinervis. Next base: position 56,901 of record QANX01006264.1, on the reverse strand, counting down.
AAGACCCGCCCTAGAAATCTTTCCAGATTTCCCCGAGAAGCCTAGCTTGAGGAAGATTCCATCAAAATTCTTTTGAGATAACTAACAAAATTCTTATATGAAAGAGGTGTAATATATAAGTAATCAATAAGTAAGATAAAAGATATGGTTTATGAAATAAAACATGCATTGCATTAATAACTTGATAGGCCATACAATACTATTAAGCTAGTTTGGAAAGTAGGTGCAATATCAGAGCGACTAAGTGAGATAAGCATGAATTATAAAATAATATAATTTGAAAGTAAGCAGGATAAAAATAGCAGAGTCTATTACATAATCAAGGAAACAACAGCAAAAGTCAAGTACAAATGCGATGCCAACGGTAGCTCACAAAGATCTACAGCTAGGATCTAGAAAAATGAAGTTAAAAATACAAAACATGAGATATATATATATATATATATATATATATATATATCTTAATGAGTGCTCCTAAATATATGTAAAATAAATATCCAATAAAAATAATTTTTTTCGCTTAAAAATCTCATGTCATTATTTAAAAAGTTTTCTGTTTTGAAATTCTTTCTCAAAACCTTATATTTCTCCCCAAAAATCATTAAAATTGAAACTGAATTACTTAAAATTGCAGATCAGTCACTAGACCTGCAAATAAAATCTCACAAAACATTTTAAATTTATTTTGATGGACAGATTCTCATAAAATATCGTTTTGATGGGCCATAATGTGTAAAATCAAACAGACGAGCCATGACCCGTAATTTCAAAACCAATTAAAAAAATTAAAAATCACAATTATATATTAAAACTAGTACTACACTTTAATATTGAGCCATTTGACCCTCTTCGTCACAAGTAGGGGAGAGGGCATAACTCATTGACAGGACCCGACCCGCAAAGATCCTGCCTGCGTGACTTAATGTTACCACTAAGCCACAAGCAGTCGTGAAAACGCGCTAAACAAAATTATTGAAGGGTAAGAATAACAGACCGAAAGGTTTCACTACTNAATTACTTGTACTTGATCGATCAGGATATATATATATGTATATATATATTCTTAAAATCACATACAATTTGAATTTCCTCGAAGATTAATCTTGTTTAGGAGATAAATAAAGTTTTATAGATAATTAAACAATTTTCCCAAGTTTATCATATTGTATATACTTCAAAATTTAAATCTTGGAATTGGATACATACAAAAACATAGACAATGCCAACCGTTAGATCATTTTGTTGGTTGAGATTAAAAGTTCTTTAATACTTGATCCCGATAATAATTTAATCTCAGTTGGCAAGCAGATCTGACGGTTGGCACTGGAAGTTCGTAAATAACTAAATCCTAACCGTACGGCTCATACACGGATAATTCAACAAGATGATCAATAAAATTTTAAATCGACTAATCAAAATCTTGAAAAGCCGCCAAATGTTACAGAACTAACCCATAATACATTCCTCTATCTCTATGCAACAACCAAAACACTTCTGTTTAAACTGATTCTAATCTGCTTTATTTTTAATTATTCACTATATATTATATAAACACACTTCTAATCTCTCTGTTTATTAATCTCTGTTCAGAGCGATCGCGATGGCTGAAATTAGCAGCGCCGAAATTTCAGACGCAAAGAAGATGGAAATGAAACTCGAACAGGCCCAAAAGCTGAGCGGCGGGACTATTATCGAAGTCACCACTCCTGAGCAAGCCAACTTCGCCGAAGCAGCCGGCGCGTGCGCCGTCATGGTATCGGAGCCGGCTCAAGATCGACCCGGCATTTTACGCATGCCTAACCCTTTCCTCATAAAGGACATCAAGAAGGTCGTGACGATCCCAGTCATGGCGAGGTGCAGAGTCGGACACGTGGCAGAAGCCCAGATACTGGAAGCCATCGGAGTCGATTTTATCGACGAGAGCGAATCTCTGACGGTGGTGGACAAAGAGAATCCCATCGACAAGCAAAATTTCCAAACCCCTTTCGTCTGCGGGAGTCGAGGTCTCGGAGAGGCACTGATGAATGTTAGGAAAGGGGCTTCCATGATAAGGATTCAGGGCGATGTAATGAGCTCCGGTGACATTTCCGATACAGTGAAGAATGTGAGATCGATAACCAAGGCAATCGCGAATCTTCGAAGAACGCTGGATGACAACGAAGTGGTCGGTTTCTCGAAGAAATTGGTGGGTTCGTTCGAAATTTTCGAGGAGGCTCTGCTAACCAAGAGATTGGGAAGGCTTCACGTCGTACAATTTGCTGCCGGTGGAATTGTGACTCCGGCCGATGCATCGCTGATGATGCAAATGGGTTGCGACGGAGTCTTTGTGGGTTCTGAGATTTTTCAGTCTTCGGATCGGAGGAAGTGGGAAAAGCGTCTCTGCGGCATCGTTCAGGCTGTTAAGCAATACAAAGATCCGCATGTGCTCGCCGACTCGAGCTCTAGGTTTTAATGTACGGCGGTCGAATTCTATTTATTTTATTTTATATATATATATATATATATATAACCGGTTTTTATTCTCTTAATGGGCCGAGATAATAATCTGAGAAAGCCCAATTTTTATACGGCCTCCGATCCACATGTAGTTCTTGGGCCCAGTCCATGGATTTCATTTTGTTAGTGTTGTTGCTCATTGACGACCAAAACATAGTTTGATTAAAAAGGCGTGCACCTTTCTTATTAGATCCTTTAAAAAGAGGTTTCAGCCAAAATAACAAAGAGAAAAGATCCTCTAAAAAGAGTAGCAACTACTTTTACCATTTTTTTTTTTTTGCAAAAAAAAGAAGAAAAAAGAAAAGAAAAATTATGATAGAAGATACGGTTGTTATCAACCTAAGATTGATTAGATCATGTACAAAATGTCAAAGACCAATACATTTTGGTACGTCGTTGGAGGTAGTAAGTATCTGGTACATCTTAATTGATCATTGTTTGTTCTCTAAGAAAAACTAAATCAAGCAGTTTGGAAACAATTGTTGAACCCTTTTGGCCAACTTGATACCAACTCATCCAATATAGCGCTGTGCATTGACACTTGCAACTAATGCAGAAGACATGTTTTCACTACATTGAACTTTCTGTTTGTGTGTTTCCATTGCTGAATAGGCACCTAAGAGCAATCTCATAAGCAGCAAAAACTGCCCCATTTACAACAAACGCTCTTGTGACAGCAGTTCCTAATCCTCTCCACAGCACACTGTATCCTTCCTCCTCCACGCTCTTCCGGAAACAATCCACAATGCCGTTGTATCTCAGAGGAACATTCGGAGATTGAGCTTGTAACCGGGTTTTTACAACATCCAAAGGATAGCAACAAACCCAACTGGCAACTCCTGCAAGCCCTCCTGCTAGCAACATTGTCTGGAGGCTCTCTTGCCCACTCTTTCTGCAACCTGGATGAAGCTGCTCTCTCATATATTCGTATGTCCAAAAGTAGAATCCATGACACGGTGCATCTCTCATTGTGGTTATGGTTAGACCTCTGTATATTCCTCTCAAACCTTCGGTTTTGAATATGCTCTTCGCAACGCTTACAGGGCCTCTATGAGAATCTGTTTGATGAGGTTTTGGATTGATATTCTGCAATTGAAGTCGAATTTTAACTAGTTCTACAGGACTGAGGATTAGACTTTGTAAAGCACCAGTACCAAATCCTCCTAAAGCAACACCTTTGTAAGAAGGAGGGTCACTTGATGGAATGGACGTGTCAAATGCTCGAGAGAGAACGGCATATATTTGGAATACCATAGCGTTCTGCAATGTGAAAAATAAATTTGTTAGCATAGTATGGCCTATGCAGGTGAGAAAAACAAAAACAAAAACCTGAGTTCCACTTTGAAATTCAGAATTCGAAAATGTTGAATCTACTGGAAAACATTATGATATCATAATATGAATTAGATGATCGACGTCTGGATTACAATTTCTTCAATTCTTTGGCGGAGCTATTATGCAAGCTAAATCATGTTGCTTACAGATTTTGCACCTAATAGATGACTATCTAAGAAGCTATTTACTGAAAAATGAAACTTTGATAACGCTATATAAGTTTGATCTCATTTTTATTCTATTTACTGAAAAATGAAACTTCGATACACTCTATATGAGTTTGATCTCATTTTTATTCTATTTTTTTGTGTCTGTAAAGTTGCTGATATTAATGGTTTAGTATTTTGTAAACCCAAATCCAATCTAAGCTGCAGTTATAAATTTAAATGGTACAATCGATTGGAAAAATTGATAGATGATAGGTTCAACTCGATTGGAAAGACTTTCTATTGGTTTGTTGATAAGATTTTATTCTCTTTCATATCGAAACTGAGAATGACCCTCCATTGCAAACCTTTAAATGAAACCTTACAACCCTGCTACTCTAATAAATAAATAAACCAAAGGGCATTAAAGATTGTACCTACCCTATGATTATTGATCAAGCATATTTAATATAGAATTTTAATCAATTATTAATCTACCCAATGGTTAAAAGTATTGAACCTGAAAAGTGACAGAAGCCAAAGGAGCACCCATGCCTCTGTAGAGAGCAAAAGGTCCTTCAGCAGAGATAGCATTGCGAAGGATGGTGAAAGCAGAACCAGTTTTGGAGTGTTGTTGACGGATACGAAGGGTATCGAGTGGATAACCAGAGATAATACCAGCTATGCCTCCAAACCCACCAGCCACAAATTCTTTTCCCCAACTGCTTGCAAGAAACTCTGGCCAGAAATCCATTATCCTCCTTGTCCCATTTCCCAAATTCAACTCAGATTTCTCATCAAACTTGGTTCTTTTTATGTATGATATACATATAGAAAGTACAGCAATATATAATCCCTTTGCTTAATTCATCAAGACGTAGCCCAAGTGAGTACAGGATTAATCATGTATCTACTTTATAAATAAAATGCCTTCAAATTTTCCTTTTGGGTCTCTGTATTTATTTTTTCCCTCTCCCAAAATCTCTACAATCGAACAACAAAACAAGTTTACTTCTTATATAGAGAACCAAGTGCTACAGACTAGTCTCTCTGGAATTTCCAGACAACTCCACCGTACAAAACGTTTCAGTCGCTCTCCGTTCAATATTTTGATCGGTTTTTGGTAAGAAAAAAAAAACGATGAGAGGAATAGACACGAAACAGAGCAACAAAATCCTAAATTAACGGACACAGTGTTTCTTTCAAATAAGGGACCGAAACAAAAGCCACCGGTTACTATTTTGGTCTGACTGTCGCCTACCTAGAAAAGAAAACGGCCAATGTCCTCTTCCTAAGAGGAAAACTAGTGCCACGTGGGCCAATAAAATTCTCCCACGCACAGGCCTATAGTCTAGAGTGCTTTAATCCTAGTGTAAACCAACTTTCTCTTTTGGCTTGAGAATGGTTTTTATTTTTATTTTATTTTTATATTTTCGGCAATAACATGTAATACTCAGCACAAGTTGGCTGTTCTGGCTATGTCTTGACGTGCCAATGGTGGGTTGGAGTTGGTGATGGAGTTTGCAAATAATACGTCTGTTTGGCAGACTGACATCACCTCTGCGTAATAATATTAGCACCCATGCACCCATGCCAAACTTACACAACTTTAATCAAAAATTCACCCAAAAAAAAATAATCAATTTTTTTTGAAATATTGTATGTTGTCCTTTTTGGCAAGTTGCGGATGATTTTTTTTTTTGGGTGAATAAGTTGTAGATGACTCTTTGCTACGCAAGAGATATAGTTCAGGAGCATAGATTGTATTTTTATGGGCTTATTAAAAACAAATATCTTCGTTTATAAGGAACAAAATTCAAGATGTAATTTATGACTTTAAATATTAAATATGGTATGAAGCATGCTAAAATGACACTTTATTTGGGTCTGTAATTTGTCATATGTTGTTTATGAGTTACCAAATTTGGCATCTCATATCAATTAGCAAAAAATTAAACTTGCACAGAGTCCTATGAAAAAGAAGAAAAAAACTATTTTTCTGAGCTTTTGTGATAGATGTTCAATTTGTAGAAATCCATCCATCCATCCATCCCAAAAAAGAGCGCTTTACTTATCAAAGTTGAACATGAATTAAAACGCAAGCTCTGAGTATAGCCACAGAAGTTACAATGATTTGCAAGGTGGAGTTTTATTTTGTTTTTGTTTTTGTTTTCTGGGATTGTCGAATTAAAGTAGAACATTAATTAAATGTAACATTTATTGAAAGGGTTAATCTTTTAAATCTTTGAAAACATCAATTAATTAACTCATAAAATCCCCTAATTAATCCGTCTAGAGAGTTACCGATCCCCTAGTAAAAGCAAGGCACTGTTGAATTATTATGTTATAAAAACAGAGAGATCTAAAAGGTAGAGATGCAGTGGCAAAGGAAGGAAAAGGCAAAGAGGGATTAAAATAAGGAAGATGATGGGTCGGTGGTTGGTAATAGTAATGGTAATGGTGGGGATGATGAACAATGGGATACGTGAATGCAATGCACAGTGGGTATCGTATTTTGAGTGTGCATGGGAATGTTATGAGGTTGCAGGAGTGGTCGAACAACTCCTCTGCCTTGGTGACTGCATGAAGCACTGCACTTGGAGAAAACGCTCATGCAAAGCTAGTACGTTCGGTTTAATTCTCATATACATATATATACATACACAACAATTTTGAATTTTCAGTTCCTAGTTAATATACCAATATACTATATATGTTTTCACTTTTATAAAAATTAATGAAGTTTATTGTTGATGTTGTAATGTTTTTGTTTAACAGATCCCAAATATCTCAAACATCTGAGAACGCCACGGAAACCCTGCCCTCCCGAATTCCCAAAAGGTTCTAAATGCCCCTAGAAGAAGACTAGATGAGGCACTTGTGAATCTGCTGGGCTGGTTGCTCTTTCTCAAAAGCCTACCATACAATATATTATTATTATTATTGAATCGATCTCATATATCCAATCTCTATACTCTACTCTCCTTTTCTGTAACTGTAAGAAATAAATATCTTCCCATAAATGAAGAGTTATGTATCATAAACTTCTTATATTTTGATTACATCTATATGTGTATGTTTAGTCTTATTCATATTCCTTTTTTCTTTTTTTAATTCTAAATTTTTAGTTTATTTCTACTAAACAAAAATGACAGACCTCCGGCCTTCTTCTACCCTTAGCGGTCGTGAGTGGAATAGAAGTTGAAAAAGAAAAAATTAAATTACTTTTTTCCTTAAAAAAAAGAAAAACAAGTAATCATCACCGGCCCTGACTTCAGGGTTACGTCGGTGTCAGCCTTTCATTGACAGTGGCCGTCAAAATGGTCGAAGTGAAAATAGTTTTTTTTTTAAATAAAATAAAATATTGAAATTTTAAAGGTAGATTAAAAGGTTATAGGGTAGTTTAGAAAATTAAAAGATAGACTGTGTATAGTCCTTTTGGTCTCATTTTTGAAAGCCTAAGAATAAAGTTAAATTTCATGATGTGGAAACACATTTATGAATACACAAAGCAAGGGTAATATAGAATTGGTGAAAACCAAAAATTCATTTATTTGGTCTTGCACACTGACATCGACTTAAACAGGTTTAACAGCAAATATAGTAACAAACAGGATCACACACATTACAGGATCACATAATAATGTTGATAAATGCAGCTCGCCAACCCCTTATTTCTTTCCACTCTTCTTAAGCCCAGAACCTCCAAAGGATCCCTTCTGTTGTGCCTTGGTTCTAAGCTCCTTTAGTGCCTGCTCAGCGCAATAATCACAATCAAATTAGTGGTTCTCAAACACTCACGACTTAATCTACATATAGAGAGGAACAGAACATGTCTCACCTTCTCTTCGTCCTTCTTCTTCTGAATGTTAGCCATATCAACCTGTGTACAGAAAGTGGATGCAATTTTAAATTTGTTCAAATAGCTTCAAATGGAAAGCTCAACCAGCCTTAGGAAAAAGCAACATTACGTCTAAAATGTGCTTCAGCACAAGGAAGAAGCAAAACAACAAAGTGAAATCAACCACTGCAAATTAGAAAACCTTCAAAAGACTGGGTTTCTTTAGCAACTTATACGACATTTGTCTTGGTATTCAGAAATTCCAAAAGAAAAGCAGCAATAACTTGAAAGGGTTAGGATTCTGAAGGTGGCACCTAAAACACTAAAGATGTTTTATTTATTGCCCAAAACTTTAACCATGTATCAAACTAATAATCAAGAGCTAAAAAGACAAATCTAAACTCAGATGCCCTTTGGTAATGTGGTTGGTTTTTTAGTTCTTTTTTTTAATTTTCTTTTTTTGGTGAATTATGTGTGTTAGAGGTAGTTACAGTTTGTTCGACATATAAGTTAATTATATAGTTAAGGAAACATAAAACAACAAACTGAACACAACTTCAAATTGTGTTAGTGTTTTTTTTTTTAATTATTTATAAATTTATAGTTATTAACAAGCTATAAATTCCATTAGCTAACACTTGACACTAGAAAATTATACAAAATTAGGTAGAAAAAAATAAAAAGCAGAAACTAAAAAAATGACCATATTACCTCAATAAAAAAGTTTCAAGTAGTGATTAATTAAGCAACAATAAGACAGGGGTTCTACACAACCAACCCCTTTCAATTGAATGCATATGTTTGCTGTAGTAATTTATACTGAATAATCAAACGGGAAAAACCTAAAATACACCTTGTTCAAAGTAAAAAAAAAACAAACTACTACTGCATAAAGATCCTGAACGTCTTCTTTATTCCCCGTTTTCAGTAATATAACAGATAGTACAAGAAAATAGATCTTCAAAAGAATTCCAGAACTAATTCAGCATCGCCCCAGATAATAAAATTACTCCCAAATTATTTTCTTTATCCTGTCGTTGTAAAATCCAGATGATAAAAAAACATGTATACAAATAACTTGAAAAAAATAATTCAACATACGCAAAAATTAGAGAACAATAAAATACCTCGTCGTATTCTTTCTTGTCAGCCTTTGGTTGCTTGAGAGGCTTTGCTTTTCCACCTGCAAGATCGAATTTTTAATGAAAATTCCGATTTAGTTTCCAAAATCTCGACAGATATTAAGAAGGTAAGGGTTACAATTTCTTCTTTCTGACTAACAATAACAGAAATTGACAACAGATACATGAAAATCTAAGGTTGATGGGCAAAAAGATCGTTACCTTGCTTGGTCGACATGGCGGCAAGTTGTGATTTGGGGCTAGGGCTCGGTCCTGGTCCGAATCGCAAAACGAAAGGAAATTTACCAGAGAAACCCAACCCTAAACACGCAACAATAAACAAACTTTGTAATGTGTGGCTTACAGGTCAGAACTATATAAAGTAAATAAAAACGAAGATTCGCCTACTTCCACGTGCTACTCACGTGATTATCCTTTTTATTGCACTAAAAAAAAGGGTACATACTTGGAATTTTGAGGAACTTGTTAAAAATAAATATTATTATTGTTGTTATTATTATTTTGCATTCATTTAGTATTTCGAAGTTTAATTGCTTTGCTCTATAAAGCACAAATCAATTCAAGTACTATCTTTCCAAAATCAAACAACTATGTTTTTTTTTTATTATTATAAATTGATAGATGAAGATTTTATACTAGAAAATATTGAACTTCTGAGCTAAAGATGTACTTTTAATGTTTTTACAATGCTTTTTATGATAAATTGGCATCTTAAATGAAAATAAACTTGGAATTGATAAATTATTGCAAGGTGCCAACTCCAAAACAAAATTAAATTAATATGAAAATCATCAAATAATAATTTAATTTTATAATATTCATCTAATAAATAATGAAATGAATACAAAAAAGTGATAGGAAATAATAATAGTAATATTCCCTTTGGAAAATTATTCTAATTTGGGGAATTTTCTTGCCTGTTACAAGCACAACTCTTGAATTCTTGAATTCTCGGGGTCTACTAGCATCTTGAATTCTTCAGTTCAGTCCCAAAAAGAAAAAGAAAAACTTCATTTTTTAAGTAGTTTTATACAATTCTTATGACACAAACTGCCCAATCCGCACTGTTTAATTTAAAGACTGTTCATCTTCTCTTAAAAGTAAAACTGCTTTGGATTTTTGCTTTATAAAAGTCATTTTCCGAGACACGTGTTTTTAGGTGATTCTCCCTCAAGCTGTAACTGAATGTACATTTTAGATTTATTACAAAAGTTTTCAGCCTATCATTTAAAATCGTGTTGAATTTACAAGTAAATGTAAAAACTAACAAATTGGTTCAAAAGTACACAAAAAATCTATGCATTTTTTAGTCCTTGACAACAACATCTACCTTGCTTCCATAACTGATATCGTAACACCATTCATGGAGCAATTATCTGATTTGTTTTCAAATGCTTCTACTTCTTTCCTGACTGTATCAATGAAACAAGCTGGTTGTTTTGGTGCAGGAAGTAGAATAGTATGATTTGAAAGCATGTAAACAACATCAGGCATGGTTGGCCTTTCTGTTGCTTGGTCCTGTACACACTAGAGCCCAACATGGATGCATCTGAGCACTTCACTAGCAGGCCATGGTTCGACCATCTCGGGGTCTACTAGCTCGAAATCTCTGCCTTCATTCCACAGCTTCCATGCCTGAAAAAAAAAATCCCAGTTGTGTAATCATTGTCAACCATCAAAGTTTGATTGATTTGTACATAAAAACTGAAGGATTTGGTTTGGTGATTGTCAGGTAATTAACAAACTTACATATCCAATAAGGCTGAGAGGATCATCTGAATCATAATGGCTGTTACTCTTCTTCCCGCTTATGATCTCTAGTAGTATTACTCCGAAGCTGAATACATCAGTTTTAATCCATACAATTCCTCTCATGGCATACTCTGGAGGCATATAACCACTGAAACAGAATTTGCAAAGGATTTAAGCATTTGAAAAGTCATAAACTCATCAACATGCTGTCAGGTAGAACATAACTGTCTTTCTTTATTTGCTTGTAGATGTAAATAAGATGCTTACTATGTTCCAACAACTCTCTGTGTATTTTCTTCGTGTTCATTCAACCCAAATATCCGTGCCATGCCAAAATTAGATATTTTCGGATTCATCTCCTTATCAAGTAAAATGTTGCTTGTTTTTAAATCCCGATGAATCACTTTCAATCTTGAATATTTTTGAAGATAAACTAGTCCTTGAGCAACCCCTTCAATAATGCTGTAGCGTTTCTTCCAGTGAAGCACACTCTTTTCGTAAGAATCTGTTTCAAAATAAAAGCTCAAGCAACTTAGCAAGGAATTGATCAGTGTTAACAAGGAGTAAAGTGAAGCAACATGCAAATTTTCTGCTAATATAGTGGACATACTGAAGAGTAAGGAATCTAAGCCTTTATTAGGCATGTACTCATAGATCAATATTTTTTCTTCCCCTTGAATGCATAACCCCAAAAGCCTCACAAGATTAGTGTGCTGGAGTTTTGCAATCAGTAAAGCTTCATTCTTGAACTCCACTAGCCCTTGTCCTGAACTTCTCGAAAGTCTCTTTATTGCTACTTCTTGCCCATCTAGTAATTTCCCCTGAAATTAGTTTCTGATTAGCCATTGTTTTACACATAATTTGCAATGTCAAGGTCTACCTTTACTGTCAAGGTTTACCTTGTAAACAGGTCCAAATCCGCCCTCTCCTAGCTTATTTTCTGTTGAGAAAATGTTTGTAGCAGCAACAAGGCTTTCAAAACTAAATAAACACAATTCATTGTTCATCTCCCCATCTTTCTCGCTTTTTCTCCCTTGGCCAAGTTCATGAAGTAGCATATTTTCTTCCACTCTCTGTAAGCTACCTTTTGCTTTACTTTTTCTCCATAGAACATAGCATGATGAAAACAACAAGGGAATAATTGCAGTTCCTCCTACCAAAATCATGAGCCATATCCACTACATTTGTACTGCATTACCAAATAATTTCGCTTTCAATATTTATATAGCTGATCCATGATCTCTAACAACTTAAAGTTTTGGGGAAAAATGCTAATCTAACAATATTGTTGTCATTCAAATAACGATTATTATTTTCCTTCTTATTCATTTGGTATCAATCATAGTTTTGATTGCTTCTGCCAATAAATCAATCAAAGGCATTAAAGCTGCATGTTTCAATACACCAGCTTGTCACATGCCCATGTCTAAGGTAAAACTACATGATATTCAATGCTGGTAAACTGTTTATATAAGAAGAAAAAACTAAAAACACATTCAGTGTCATCTATATGCTCTTTTGGGATGCCATAATTTAACAAGAGTTAGCTGGTGCAGGGTTTCAAGCAAGATTTGGAGAAATGAGAGAGGTTTTAAAAATCAGGTTCATACATCCACGGTTTTACTTATTTATTTGTTTTCTTCAATGATTTCAACTCGTACATTACCTGAGGATTCAAGGATGTGTGTAGCTTTTAAAGCACCCAAATTATTCTCTGTAAAGCTCGAGTCTTTGTTCCAAATCTCACAGCCAGTGCCATTGTCATTTGCAGATGCATAAGCAACACAAGAACAATTTTTCAAGCATCTGTCCCAACAATCAGTGATAGTAAGATTGTCATTAGGAAATCTAAATCCATCCCCAGACATTAGTCCCATTTTCAACGCAAATTTATCACGAGAACTCCTGCAATCTGGAAGTTTTTGCTCAGCACAACCAACTCTGAAGGAAGAAGAGGAAGAATCAATGCATGAAACTTCTGTAAAGAAGGAATCCATACCAAAACCTTTGAGCTGGCCCGCCGCATTTACAGTGAGCCTTGGGAAAATGGTGATTTCTTTACCAACTGAATAGTTCAAGTATGCTTCTTTCTCATTTGATGTGTAGCTAAAGCTGTACTTGTAAAGGTAACAAAATTCATGTGATATGTTGAAACACCCATTTTTCCAAACACCACTTGTCCAATATATACCTCCTTGCCACCAGATGACCATTTGGTTTATTCCACTGGGGTCCATACCAAGAACAAAGGATCCTGATGCAGGAAACTCATCCGTCCTCCAAGATGTTAGAATCCGATTTAGCCCAGTTTTTCTGTCAAATCCAAGTTTCATTTTGGGCAAAAGTGTATCAGTAGGATAATCAAAGCTTTCCCACAAGTCCTTCTTCACAGACCCATTAGGATTCAATTCGTGTAGCACAAAATTACCGCTATCAAGTAGAACAGCGCTGGCACTAGTGGCTGCTTGAACCGAATTCAGTAACATAGAATCTCCCATATTGTGGGAAATGATCTTAAAGTTACCAAAACTATCAATAGTGAGAATTCCTGAATTTCCAAGAACTGGGTTGTTTCGGTTGGCAATCCATACTGGCTTCTCATTATCTCTATTGTAAGATATTCCTAAATAGGAATTATTTGCAGGGCCAAACTGGAAAAATCCTAACCTGAATGTACCAGAAGCAGAGAACAATTGCATCCCATATTTGAGCTCTTGGCCTTGTGCTAATGTGTCTGTCTGGGAGTAAGAAGGACCCTCAATGACTATGCAGAAGGAAACACAGAAAAGTAGAAGGTTTCTTTTTATGCTCGCCATGAAATTGCAAGTTTAGAGTCCAAAAGTATGTAGTCTCAATATTATAAGTCAAGAGAAAATGGTGCAACTAAGCAAATTTTGATGTTTGAGGGTCCTGATTCTTGAATTGTTTTCTGTATGACATGTTTGACTAGGAAGGCTGTTAATGTCATTTTGAAAAAAAAAAAAAAAACAAATGTTTGTGTTCCTTTCTCGAGACTTATAGTAGTCAAATGTTGTTAACATCTTTTTGGTACGAGACGTGTACAAACAAGCATCGTTTTGCACTTCTAATCAGTTTTATTGACTGATCAGGAACCCCATTTGTAGATTTCATGAACCACTCTATCAATTCAGCTACATATCCAAGTAATTTACCAAAAATAGACCCCATATTTCAAAAAAATATCTTCGTACATATATTTTTTGGTTTTCCCAGGGTGAATTATTTTAACTATAGCTTGGGCATTGCTTTCAGATGAACAAGTCCAGAACTCTTGTTTGGGAGAGCTTTCATCAGGGAAAAAAAAGAAGAAAAAAAGAAGAAGATTTTTATCTTATTTTATTATTATTGTTATTATTTTATCATTATAAAGAATAACGTGAAATATGACCTTAATACAAAAATGGCAATATTAGGATATAGACAAATAGCGTCAAAGTATATTAGAAGATTATATAATCCAGATCCAACCTCCCTTGATCTCCTACTGAAAATGCAAATCTGTCTGCAGCCAATGGCTTTTGGAACCAGCGGCACACTGCTTTGTGCTAAAAAGTTACCTTCGGTTTTGGTGATGAACTTTAAAAAAAAAATTATTTCTTACTCCGAACTTTAAATTCTGGTCACGTTTACTTCTTTCTAGGAAGCGAAATAGCTGGTTTTCTGAAAACAATGGACGCCTTGCATATTGGGGAACACAGTAATAAAAAGAATCCACTGTCATTTACTAAATGTACAATTGAAGTGAAAAAAACATAATCCATGAAATACTATTTAATTAGCGAAATCTCAACACTAATAAGCAAATCAAGTGGAATGGCAGATTTTTGTTATCATTAGGTTACTCAAAAGTCATAACCCTGCATATCACTCGCATATCAAAAAGTGTAGATGAAAATGTGTGGACATTGCCATTAGATTTTCCCGAAACTACAAATGGACGGTAGTTGTTAAGCCAAATTAAAAAAGTAACTTAGAACAATGCTATATATATTGAATTTATTAACTAAATTTTTAGTACTCAATAATATATAAAATTATTATAATCAATAAATTAACAATGTTTTATAAATATAATTGTGAAATATAGATCAAATAAAATATAATTATATTAGCAATATAAAGATAGAATTACTAAAGTATTTATCAAATTTATTTACTAAATGATGTATCATAATGTTTAATTAAATTATTTTTTAATGTAATTATCTAGTTAAAAAATCACTTATTTATATTTATATTATATAAATCAATCAATTAATAATATATTAACATATATTATTTAATAAATAAACTTAATATACTTTTAGCACAAGTGATTAAGTTATATATATATGTGTCCAAGCGAGGAGTGAGGTGTCGATCGATAGGCCCAACGTTGATGAGGAACAAAGCAAAGCCCATAAATTATTTAGTGTCTTGGGTTTCTCAGTCCAACTTTTTGCAGTCTTTCTCTGTAAACATTTGACACATTGAAGGTTAGGTCTGAGCATATGCTGAAGATTGGCAGTTACAAACATTTCAGTCTCTTTCTTGTCAAACACATTCAACAGAACAATAATTAATTAATGCTATTCCTTCTTTTTCTCTATCTATTTTGACTATTTTCCATCTTCTCAATGCTAAGCCTCATTCTTTTCCAACATGATCCTTCCTCTTCTTCTCTCACAGTCATGGTATGCTCTCTCTCTATCTCTGTCTCAGTTCATCAGTAAAAGAAAACATTTTCAGAACATAATATTATAAGAAAAGAGCTTGATCAGCTAATATAAGTATATTGTGGTTGCAGTCTGTCATGCCATTGATGGTTCGGTCACTGGTGAGGATGGTGAGGGCACTGGTGAGTCAACCAGCTTCTACTTTCACAACCTTGCTTTACTACAGTGGTCTCCTCCCTCGAAATCTTGACTTAGAGCGTTTGGTCCGACATGAACATTTGGACCCCGATAACTATATGTTCCATTTCCTCATCAATCTCCTCAGATGTTTCTGGTAGCTAAGTTTTCATTATCATCCTCCACTCGATTCCATCCGTTTCATTAGATTTAGAGCGAAATTTGAAAGACCACCTCTGTCTGAGATAACAGTCCCTTTTATTTACCATTCATTTTTGAAGCATTTTTGTGGGTTTTTTTCTCTGTTTCGACTTTCCAAGAAACCAAAATACAATAGCTGTATAGAGTCCGCGTATGTAGTAAATATTTATTAGTAATGTTTTGTAATGGCATTTTGTTTCAGAGTATCAAATGGAAATCTTCTATTTTGTGGAAAATTTAAGAAGAAAGAAGGCTAGCTCTTACGGTTAAGGTAATATTTTAGTATATATACACATCCAGCTTGTATGGATGAGTTATCTGTTTCAGTGACTCACTGTAATCTTCGTATTAAACTCTACGGTTTGTATGTTGAATGAGCAAACTGGTTTTGTACGTTAATATTCCGAGATATGAAAACAGGGGTATTATGATCCATTCATTTTTTATTTTTTATTTTGGGTAATTAGGGGAATTGATCCATTCTTAAAATAACTTTTAATGAGACAGTGAAGACGAGCATAAAAAGTATATCTAGAATGCAGATTGTAGGAATGGACTATATATTATATGGGTCTATAATTGGGCTCTATAAATAAGAAACTGGATCAAAGTAAGCCCATTTTGGAAAGGTCCTTATACATCCTGACATGGGCCCTGTCTGTCTCAATCCAATCTCTAAATCTATTAACCTAAGACCCCATCTCAATTTTGAACCACCACTGACTTTTTTGGTACGTGTAGTGTATTTTATTAGATTTATATGTGCTGCATTAAACTGTGCAGAAATGTATTTTATAATACATATTTTATGTGTTTGGTGTATAATTGTATTAAAGTTTATATATTGTATTTAATCGTCTATTTTTATTTAAGTTTTTAATCAAAATTATTTTTAATTTTTGAACAATATTTAAATTTTTTATTTGTATAAAAATAAGTTTTTAAACATATCATTTTTAATTAAGTAGAAAAAATTTAAAATATTTCATTTATGTTTAAATAAAAGTAGATATCAATACAAATAAAATTATAACATATAAAGTCATATAGGTTATACAACCTCTCTTCTATTAGATAATTGTCTCTATTAGATAACTCAGACAATTCCAATATATAGGTTTTAAAATCTATCATTTTCTTCAATATATATTGAGCTGACAAATATCAAACTATAGAATTTCAAAAGTACTCTTTAATTGTCAAGAAGTGACTCTAATACAAATCCCACAATCAACCAAATTGTTCACTTTACCAAAAGGGGTTTATTTTAACTAATCATGTAAAAAAAAAAAAATGAACACAGTTTTTAAACGATTAACGAAAACAACATTCTAAGATCATAAAAAATAAAACAGAAAAAAACAGAAAATTGTTTTATGGAATAAAATGGGATTGGAACGGCATGGCTAGTCTTGCCAAGAGGGAAGTGGAATTAACTAATTCTCCTTTAAAGGGAGAATATATTAGACAGAAGAACCCAACAGATTCATTCTAAAGCTAGCATCCGAGTGCATAGCTTATATATATATAGTATAATATTAGGACCAAAACCACTCCTTTTTTCCAGCTGCTTCTGATAACGATATTCATGCGTTCATGTTCACAAACCCAACTCAATTAATCCAGCTATTCAATTACCAAAAATAAAAATTAATCCAGCTATTCTCTCAGGACTTCCTATTTTATTTATTTTTATTTGATCTAGTCCTTTTATTAATTTTCATATCATATCCCTACATAAAAATATTTATCTTTCAATTACCTAATTAGTGACAACATTTCTCTGACTCCTAATTGGTAGTTGGTACCTAAACTTAGAAATTACTCTCTCCCACTTCATCAAATCATGCTTCTTTGACTCTATTTGCAAAATCTTTCATCACAATTTGGTATATTTGGCTTGGGAGGAATGGGATTAATAATTATTTGACCTGAATTCCCTACCCCCTCTCTCTTTTATTTTATTTTTTATTTTAACAATATATTTAAATTTGAGGACTTATGTTTAGGTTGATGCAATTAAAGGATGGCACTCCCATGAAAGTCACTGCAATTGGCATATATAAACAAACAATTGAATAATAAATAAAAGTTGAAAGAAAAAAAAAATGGAAGTCCACGAATTTTAAGATGAAGTTTAAAAATAGAAGATGTTCCGAGTGTTAGATAATTGACACCAGTCGCCTGCGACCCCACAAACTGCTGGTAAAACCCTTTTCAACGTTTACACTAATTAAGGAAATAAAATTCCATGTTCGAATGTGGGTTTATGCAATATGTCATATATATTGGGTTCTCTGACTTGTATCTTTTCTCTTGTATTGTACATTGGGACATTTTTCAAGTGAACCCCCTTGTTTGAGGGGGTTCATGGAAACCCTTCAAAAAAAATTATTAAAAATTACTTGATATGGAAAAAAATTACTTGATATGTAAAAAATTACTTGATATGGAAAAATTACATGATATGGAAAAAATTACCTGATATGCAAAAAATTACTTGATATGGAAAAATTAAATAATATGGAAAAAATTACCTGATATGCAAAAAATTACTTGGTATGGAGGGGTTTCATGCATGAACTCCCTGTTGAATTTTCAGAGGGTTCACCCAAGTGGGATCAAAAAAAAAAAAACTTGATCTTTCATCATATATGTTAGATTTTGGAGTTGACCACTTACATTTTCAAAAATTTCTCTAATAAATTATTGCATTTTTTCTTAAGTTGGTATGGTATACTTATTGAATTTAGTGGTAATCATGTTTCTGGTGCTGGATGCTAGGCTTTTGACCAATTGACACTAATAAAAAACCTTGCCCTTTGAGGGACAGAGAGAAATCAGAGAACGAAAGACAAGGCGCAACTCGAGGAGTTTTTGAGTAATTAAAATGGTAAACTTGTTTAAAAAACTAGACAAATAAGAAACCTAATTAAGTTAGGTTCTGCTTAATTAGATCTTAAATTGCTATAAAACTACCTTGGACTGCAATGCCTCTCTGGCTCTGGCTAAACTCCAAGCATATAGTTTAGGCAGCGATTATTATTAATATATAGACCTTCCTAAATGCTGCGGCATATCCCTTTCCACAACCGAACCGATAATACACAACATAAAGGTAAATTGTAAAAAATATGCAATTTTTCAGAATTTGTTATATTGCTTTAATTAGTTATTAGGATATGATAAATGAGCTTTTAGTTTTTCTTTTGAAAATTGAAAATGATGAAACATTATTGTGACACCAGCATTTTGTTCCCTTAAATTCCTCCGAATGATAAGGCTAACTCAATGCCTCTTTCTTGTGACATGCATTATTTGGTCCCAACCAAACCAACCTTACAGTTACAACCTTAAAGCCATGCCATGAAAAAGTTCAAGTAAAACCTAAAAGTTGCACTTTTTGTTTCTTTTTTCCACAACCCTAAAGGAAAAGAAAAACAGGTTCTCTTTTGTTAGCAAAAGTGAAAAACAATTATTGGTAGCTAAGGAACATCAATGGCGCTAACAAATTCCAGCAAATTTTGCGACTTGCAATTGCAAGTAAATAAACCAGTACCACTATTACCAAAAAAAAAAAAACCAAACCAGTACCACTACCACCACTATTGGTTTTTATATTAATTAAATGAAAGGGAATAAGAATGACCATCTGGGTGTCTGCCACGTGTTGGTCACAGCTGTTTTTTGGTAAGCAACTTTTTCCACCTGGTCACTATCTTCATCGACTCGCTTTCGCCATTGGCACGCAACAGTGTAGATTCCTGTATCGGATTTGATGCATCTTTTTCCTCCCTATAAAGCCTAAGTCATACGCTAAGCCTATTTAGCAAGAGGCCATCCAATGTCCAGAATTACCGATTTGCCCTCAACACTAGTTGATTTAATTGTGTTTTTTGTTTTTTTTTGGCTAAAGTAGTTAATTTAATTGTTAGTTTGATGATATTGAGCTCTCTGTAAAAAAAGCAAAATAAAAAGAAACTATATTTAAAATGATATTCGAATTGTTTTTGGTGAATATTTAAAAAGATATTCATAAACTATCAAATTTTGGATTGAATTATGTAACGTCCTTTTAGATTTCATGCCCTTTGATGATCCACTACATGATCTAGGTACGTACATGATTGCATTAAACAGGGATTAATGAATTATAATTAGGCAAGATTCATTGTCCCCTAAACTTTGTGGTCTTGCCCCCTAATGTAGGCTCTACAAGAGTCTAAACATTAATTATTCACAAATGTATGTAATCTATACAAAATAATAATAATAATAATAATAATTATGAAATCCCAACCTTGGATTCATACTGCTTTATCATAAGGAAAAGAAACTTAATATTATCTATTGATTAATGATCTTAACATCTAACTTATTAAAAAGCTGTATTTTTGTTAGGACGGTTAAAAATAGTCCATTTGGCAGCCACCCATAATTTTTTACTTGGATTCACTTTTCATTGCATTTTGTAGGGATATTACTGTCATATTGGAAAGTTCCATGCAGGCCCGTTAAACTAGGGACAGCTAATTATGGGCTAATACATGTTTTCTCTTTCTTATCCCAAAAATTAAGGACCCTTTAGCCTAATCTGCAAGAATAGTCTACATTTTTTATTTTATTTTTAATAAATGTCATCTTTCATTACCTTTTTACCTTTTCTTCAACATTAATTAGACAAAAAAAAAAAAAAACTTTTACTTTCTCGTTTTGTTTTGTTTTTTTTTTTTTAAATTACCACTTTGATTTTTTGCTTTGAATCCTTCTAAAATTATTCCAACCTGAATACTGAAAAAATAACCAAGATTTACTCGAATAAGAATTTCGTTTTTTTTTTAATTTTTATCTTGGTAAATAAGAATTTCGAATTGTACATTAATTTGGGTTCGATGAATTTCATGCAAAAAAAAAAAAAACACATAAAACGTAAAATTTCCATAAATAAAAATGTGAGATGGAATTTGGTTTTTTTGGTCAATTTGGTAGAAAAGCCGGCGCAAGACAGATTTTAGCGGGAGTGAAAGTTATTGAGAGAGAGAGAGAGAGAGAGAATTTTCTCTCTCTAAAACTCTACCTAGCATCAATCTTTTTTTCCTCTTTGCGAGACCGAGCTTCTTGTAGCTGCCAAATTCACAGATTCTTGAATTCATTGACCATTCGTCTCTCGCTCTCTCAAACAACGGAGAGAGAAGGAATTAATTTCTAATCCAAGTATCTGTTTGTCTCCTCGAAACTCCTCCGTTTCTTCAGCTTCTTCTTCAATTCCCTCTGTTTTTCCGCTCATTATAACTATCTCTCTTCTTCTCTGCCTCTCTTTTGGTTTTCCTCTCTAAAATACTTACCATTTTGTCCATTTCCGTTGCGTCAAGTTTCTATATTTTCTATTTTTTGTTCTTTCTCTCTAGAACTGCTCCACTTTCACTTTCTTTGTTACTTTTCTTTTTCTGCTTATTTCTTTCTGAAACAGAACAGTATTTTCTTTCTTCCTGGGTTTTCTCGAATGCCGATTCTTGGCGTGACCTGATCTAAGATTTCAGTCTTGCATCAATCATTCTTTACCTTATCGTTGCAATTTAACAAACCCATTTGAACAATCTTCTTTTTACTCTATAAAAAACCCATCTTTCACCTTCTTTACCATCCCTGGTAAATTCTTCGGAGAGGTCTCAGAGATCAAAATGTTTGACACGTTATTGAAGCCTAAATTCTTCAATAAATGGTTAGGCAAAAAACCCAAATTTAGCTCTATATTTATCTTTGGGAATTTTATTCTCTGGGTTTCTTTTTATAGCTTTTGGTTTTTTAACATTTGTAACTTTTCTGGTTTAGCAAACAATATATTAAGATCACTAGGACTCGACTGGATGCGATAAAGAAGAAGAGGAACGCAGTGCAAAAATATATGAAAAGTGATATTGCAGGTCTTCTTAGGGATGGCCTCGATATCAATGCGTATGGACGGGTAATAATTTGCTTTATGTTCTATAAAGATTAGTCCCCTGTCGTGCCCTGTTCTATGATCTGTGCCTTTCTTATTGTTTGTATGAGCTTGTCTTTTTTACATCCTTTTTGGCCTTTGCGATTTGTTCTTTTCTGTCCCATTAGCTCCCAGAGTAACTGTTTTAGGCTTTTTCTTTTACCAACTTTAGAACAATCGGAGACTTCCTGACCGGGATTTAAGTTAGTAATGAATACAATGCTGAGTGTTTTCTGTATTGGGTTTCGGAGAGGTTGAAAAAAAAAATCATTATTTTAAGCAAAGAAAATTTCATGATTTATGAATGTATGTATGCTTATGGCTTTCACTTACTCGTAAAAGCCAACTTGACTCTTCGTATTGGTGATATGCAGGCTGAGGTGCTTCTGGTTGAGCAAATTAAGTCCTCCTGTTACGAATTAATTGAGAATTTTTGTAGTATTATCTCAAATAATCTCACTCTTATGCTAAAGCAGAGGTAAATACTCCTACTTCATCTCTTTCTCAAAAGATCAGTACGAGATGTCTGATTAAAGTGTATGCAAATCTTAAATCTCTTTCCAGGGAATGCCCCGAAGAATGTAGGGAAGCTGTTCCATCTTTGATGTATGCTGCAGCGAGATTTGCTGATTTGCCTGAACTACGAGACCTCAGAAATTTATTTACTGAGAAATATGGAAATTCCCTTGAGTGTTATATAAACAAAGAGGTAGCTATTCATATCCCAGATCAGAAATTCAAAGATCTACTTTAAGAATAAAAAAGTTATATACCAGTTGTGCATCTTTTTTACTATTTGACTAATTTAATACCTTATGCTTAGTTTGTGGAGAAGTTAAGCCCAAAACATCCTTCCAAGGAGATGAAGCTTCGGTTAATGCAAGACATAGCAAACGAATTCTCAATTGAATGGGATTCTAAGGCTTTGGAACAACAACTCTATACTCCACCTCCCATGCAAGTAAGGCTTTTAGAAACAGAAACCCAACGCAAATTGCATTTTTTTTTTAGGCTTCTTATCAATTAATGTTTCTCTTTTACAGGACCAGCCCAAGTATGGATCTATGACAGACACTGATAATGATCTTGAAAAAGCATATAAAAGCAATCAAGATGCGTTTTCAAGAAGAAAAACAGATGATGGTCAAGGCAACAAAAATAGCAACATAAAGGAGCACTATAACTATCGTGCATCAAAAGGAAGCGAAGCTGATAGCTACAAGCTGCAGAGCAGTAGTAGTAAAGATGAAACTAGTACTAGTAGTACAGATATTTCCATAGATGCCCGTAAGAAATCTTCGAGTTCGATAGGAAGTGTTTCGCAGGACGAAGTAGATAGTAAGAAGCCCTTCAATCTCAAATTTATTCCTCCCCCTTACCTCAAACCAAAAAGTAGTGAAAGAAAAGACAACAGTTTGGAGGAGCCAAGTCCTGCAGAAAAGCCAAAGCCAAAATCAGTGAGGAGGAGAAGCATGAAACCGCCACCGGGTCATGAGGCCAATGGCAGTGATGAAGAAGAGAGAATTATGGATGGGCTATTGATGCATTACAGCAAGAAACGGTCACCTTATGAATCTGGGAAGCCCAAGTCCAATCCAAAATCTTCTGCACAACAAAAGGATGATGAACATGTGAAGATGGGGATTCCTCCAGCCAGAGCATCTTCTATGCCCCCAGAGACAACGGCTGCATCTGAGGCAAAACATGGGCATACCCGAGCCACTTCTCTCCAGCCGGGAATGCTGAGCACTTCTGCTCATGTTCATCCTAAGCTACCAGAATATGATGATTTGGCAGCTCGAATTGCTGCTCTTAGAGGAGCATAGAAGCACAAAAAAAAGCATAAGCATTAGGAAAATTCTTTAATTTACCATTGTCCATAAATAGGCTAGTCATTATTATTTGGCACCATCTCGTTTCCAAATTTGTGAACTGATTTATTGTCTGGTATATTTGTCAAATCTAAAATTCCTTATGTCTCTGTCAAATGATTTTTTTTTTTTTTTGTGATGAATCTGTATCAGAATCCTTTGCTTGGTACGCAGCGTTTTAATTCCCTAAGGCCCTTATAAAAGAGAGATCGTTTTCTTCAGGGGTAGCTTTTTGTGATACAAATGTCTGAACTCGAGCTTTTTCTTTACGGTAGAATCTTAATGAAATTGACCCCACTGGAACTTTCAGATCTCTTTCCATTGGGATTTCTTCTTCTTTGCTATAGACTTTCAACGCCAGTTCTGTTCCACGCCAAGTTTGTGGATAAGTGCATTCGTTGACTATTCACAAATTCCACAATTACATATGATAGAAATTTGGCAACAGAATAAAATTCTACTCCTAGAATCCAAATGCTCTGTAAAGTTTCATTAATTAGGCCACAAATATAATAATTAAAATACTTGGACTGATTATTGTTAGCACAGCCTTTGGCATTTTGAATCTTCTGAGTCAAATCTCAATTGAAAGGACCAAATAATAACTGAGGGAAGTGAATGAATGATTTATTCTACAAGACTTCACATAGACTCACTCTAGAAGGAATTTCATGGTGTACATTCATTTGGGTTCGATGAATTTCATGCAATTAACCGCTAACGATAAATTAAAATGTGAAACGTATTTTGGGGGGGTGTTTTTTTTTTCTTTCCTAATTTGGTAGAAAAACGGTGCAAAAGGGATCTTAGCGGGACTGAAATAAAATTATTGAGAGAGAGAGAGTCCAGCGTGGCAAATATTTTCTCTCTCTAAAGTCTAAAACATTCCCTAGTATCAATCTTTATTTCCTCCGTGAGAAGCAGAGCTTCTCCTAGCAGCCAATTCGCACGAGTCTCAAAATTCATTGACAATTCTTCTCTCTCACTAAAACAACCAAGAGAAAGGAATATTAGCCACAAGAAAAAAAAAAAAAACCATCTTTTTCACCTTCTTTGCCATCCCTGGTTAATCTTTGGAGGTCTCGAAGATCAAGATGTTTGATGGGTTATTTAAGCCTAAATTCTACAACAAATGGTTCGGCACAAACCCCAAATTCAGCTTTTATATTTATTTTGCCATTTTGGTTGTCTGTATTTTTTTTCTACCATTTTTATTTTTAATTTTGAGATTTTTTGGTTTAGCTAACAGCATGTATATAATATATTAAAATTCTATTCTTTCTAAAAAATAAATTTAATTTTTTTCTTGCTTATTTAATATATATATATATATATATTAATTTTATTTATAAAATTTAGATCTAATAAAATATTTTTAAAAATAGCTTTATTTAGAAACATGTAAATTAATTTATTGCATATATATCTAAGCAATTAATAGTTAGATTAAAAAAATATTCTAATTATATAAAAAGAAACATATCAAATTAGTATTATATATTGTTAAAAAGAATTCTATATGTATACATAATATATTAAAATTCTACTCCCTCCAAAAACAAATTTAATTCTCCCTTCCAAAATTTTCCGTGCTCATTCAATATATATATATATATATATTTAATTTTATTCATAAAGCTAACATCTAATAAAATTTTATTAAAAAAAACTTCATTTAGAAACATATGAATTAACTTATTGCATATATGTCTGAGCAATTAATAGCTAGCTCAAAATAAATATTTTAATTATATAAAAAGAAATACGTTGAATTAGTATTCTATATTGTTGAAAATAATTAATAACAGTAAATAATTAAATCATAACTAAATATATAAAAAATATTAAATACTTAAAAGTCATATATATGGTTATAGTTCAAATTGAATTGCAAACAAAAATAATTATTGTTTCAAAAAAAGTACCAAGTAATAAAAGTAAAATCCAAATAAATCTAATTATATAGAAACTTGATCATAACCATGAATATATTCTTCAGCTCTTTGACCTTTTAAAAATAATAATAATAAAAGAAAAAATCTATATTAGCAAATTTCCAATGGAAAACAAATCTTGCATGTAGTAAAAGCTATATCAATTAAATTTAATATGTAAAGAATATGAAAATAATTCATAGTTATCTGTTCAATAAGCGGAACGCATTAGCTGTCCGTTTTGGTAAAAACTTATTTTTATTTTTTATAAAATCTAAGATTATCTAATACAATCCTCTATAATATTTTGTTCTACTCATTCAAAATATTTATATATCTATTTTTTTTAATTTTATTTATGAAATTAAAATCTAATAAAATATTTTAAAATAGATAAAACTTCTTCTTCATTATTCATAAAATCTAAAATTATCTAATAAAATATTTCTAATTTTTTCCGCTCATTCAATATATATATATATTTATTTTTTTAATTATTCATAAAATTAAAATCTAATAAATTATTTTAATTATTTCTTCTGCCTTGGTAAAAATTTATTCTTTATTTTTCATAAAATCTAAGATTATTTAATACAGTTCTCTCTAAAATCATCTTCAATTTTTTACTGCTCATTTAATATATTTATATATCTATTTTTTAATTTAATTAATGAAATTAAAATCTAATAAATATTTAAATATGGATAAAATTTATTCTTCATTCTTCATAAAATATAAGATTATTTAATAAAATCATCTTCAATTTTTTTTCCCCTCAATCAATATATTTATATATATCTATATTTTTTAATTTTATTTATGAAGTTAAAATCTAATAAAATATTTCAAATATTGATAAACACTTCTTTTTCATTCTCCATAAAATTTAAGATTATCATATAAATCCTCACCAATTTTTTCCGCTCATTTAATAGAGTGCCAAAAAAAATTTATGTAGCAAATTATATAATAACTCTTTCCACTCTTCCATATTCCCATTTTTTACTTTTGTAACTACATATAATATTTTTTATCGATATTTATATTATTTTATTTTTAATTCCTACTCTTTCAAAACTTTCAATCATCTATCCTCTCCACTTTATTTTTCAAATCTTCTATTTTAAATTTTTCACTTTAATTTTGAAGACTTGAAATTAAACTGAATGAGTTGTTAAAAGATTCTACATACTAATAAGTTATTTGATACTACTGATGCAAGTAAGAATAATTTATTAATTATTTTCAGATTAACAATGTTTAGAAGTTACAAAACTGTTCATGCTGATTTNGATTTCAATTGTTTATATTATTACTAATTGATTTTACATATGCTATATTTTTTCAGTACTTTACACTATTGAGTTCTAGAAGCATAGTTTGCCTCATGCACATATATTTTTATTCTTGAAGTCTGAATATAAAATTCTTTTTTGTGAACACGTAGATGATTTAATATTTTTATTTTTCAACATCATATGATACATGGCTTTTGTGGAGCTCAAAGTAAGAATTCTCTTTGCATGGTTGATGGGAAATGTAGAAGGTATTATCCAAAGAAGTTTGTTAATACTGTTACCACTGACAATTATGGATATCCAGTATATAAAAGGAGAGATGTTGGAAAGCTTGTTGAGAAGAATGACATCAAGTTGGATAATAGATTTGTAATTCTGTACAATCCAACTATTTTGCTGAAATATAATTTACACATCAATATGGAATAGTATAACCAAACATGTTTCATCAAGTATATGTTCAAATACATTAATAAAAGACATAACAAGGTCACTGCCACATTTCATTATCCAAATAATGATGAAGTTTAAGATGAAATCCAAATGTACTACAACTGTAGGTGTGTATCTGTTTGTGAAGATTTTCTGGCTCATTTTTTGTCCCTTTCCTACCCATTTCAAAATTAAAAAATCAAAAATTTCTACTAATTCTCATATATCGGTTATTTATGTTACTTTTTTTTAAGTTATATTTATAAAAAAAAATTATAAAGAAGAACAAAAAGCTACAACTCTATAATGACTTTTCATTATAATTGAAAAAATGAATAGCTCATGCNATAATTTTTTTTTTTGTGAATATGAGTGAAGTAAATCATTATCTACAGCTTAGAGTCAATTACTTAAAAAAAAAAACATTGCAATATTTTTTTAGTTCATGTATTTAATTATTAAAAATAATCAAATAGAATAGTTTTTTTGTACTAATAAATCAAATAATTTTTTTTTGAATAAAATCAAATAGAATAGTTGATTTTTTTAATAAATAAAATCATTTATATTTAAAAAAAATAATTATAAAAAAATATTTTTTAATTTCTTTCAAAATTTTATATTAATTATTAAATTTTTAATAATAAAATTTTTCAGTACCGTACGGGTACAATCTAGTATTAATAATAAGACCACGAAAAAAAGACTGATATAGAAGATGAGGAATGCAGTGGAGGAATATTTGAAAAAGGTTATTGCAGATCTTAGGAATGGCCTCGATATCAATGCGTATGTAAGGGTAATAATTTGCTTCATATATTTATTGGTCTTGTTCTTCATCACATGCATGATGATCTGGTTTAGACGAATTATTTTAAGTGGATTAAATTTGAAATAGTCCAGTTTAATCCAGACTAATTCAATGCTATAAAAAAGAAAAACTACAAGTCAAAAGCACTGTTCAAAATCTTGCAGCCCGATTCGCTGCTTTCATAGGAACATAGAAGCATAAAAAAAGAGTTTTGGTACACGTTATGAACAGTAAAACTGCAACTTATATAATAAATTTGAGTTAAGAGCATTATTTCTATTTTATTTTAAACTGTTTTCCATTAAAAGAAATGAACGCAAGCATTAAGCATTTAGAAAAAAAAAAAAAAAATCTCTAGGGCCTTTAACTATATGTCAAAAAGATAGGTTGTTTTTTTATTATGAATATATGTATATATAAGACAACTTTTTTATTTTTTTGGTGAGAGTATATAAGTCAACTTGAAGTCTGGTTCTTCGTCTGCAATACATCAATCCTTCTATCTCCTATTACTTTGCGATTCATTCATATCGATGTCGCTATCTTGATCGTCATGGAAAATCAAGTGCACTTTTTTGGTGTATAAAATCATAAAAGCAAGCAAATTTAAAAAGACACACTGTATCACTAATATATAATTATACGGTTTAGGAAAAAAAATTAAATCACTAATTTAGATAAAATTTGGGGGCAAAAGGGTAATTAAAGCAAATATCGTATAAAAGCGTTCCCACCTCGTCAGCTGGAGCAGCAAAAACGCAGCGTTTTGTTCCAACAGAATTCGTACCGGCGGTGGACGAATCTTGGAGGAAAATCGAAGTTAGGGTTTTGGGCGTCAATGGAAGAAAGAGTTGAATATTCGGAGTCGTCGTCGTCGTCGGAGCACGTGATGAGCGAGGTACACTTGGGTTGTCCACCTGGTCTTTCGGGGCCCCACATTTCATACTTCACTTTCTCCATTCCCTCCTCTGGTAATTCAATGTTCCTCCTCAGCTCCATTTCAATTCCTTCAAGTTCAATCCTATTATTACTTTTTAGCAACCGTTAGTTGTTCTCTGCCTCTGTCCCTTTCTCTGTTCCATCAAAATTCACTGACAAAATTAAGTTTTTTTTATTTATATTTATTATTGTAATTATTTCTTAAATACTTGTTTTTCAATTAGTTAGAAATTGAACCGAGCAGAAACAATGAAACTTCTGAAACGGAAGCAGCTTCGGTGATGAAGTTGGATGAGGATGGTGATCTTGTTCTTCCTAGAAGGAGCAGTGAGTTCCCATTTCATGTGCTTCCACCAAGTTTCTTGTCATAATTCATACAGTAGCTCTTGCATATATTTATCAATTCTGCTTGCGTGTGTATGTGTGTGTATTTGCGTTTAGCAGGCTTATCTACACAAAGTTATAGAGTGAGAATCCAGCATAATATCACATCGTCAATTCCAAGTGTTGGTTTGCAGGTAAGTAAAGTTCTGGTTTCCTTGATGTTTTGTGTATGTGATACTGTTCTACTTTTACATTTCTCCCTTTCCTTCCTTTCAGGTGTGGAGAGCAGAACTAGTATTATCTGATTTTGTGTTGCATAAGATGTTTACTTCATCTGAATTTGATGGAATCATTTCACTAGAACTTGGTGCTGGCACAGGTATGGTGGCTATTGTTACTTGTGTTGATACTATGTCTTTATATAATTATATGTTTATTGCAAAAACCGTATGAACAAGATTCATGTATGCCCAAAAGACTTATCCATTTCAAGTAGGCAGACCTTTTTGAATAATTATTATAGCTAATTTGTTGATATCTATCCTTGCATTGCCACTGACCATTGAATTAATAAGTTTTTTTTAGATTACATGTTAGCTATGGATGAAATTATGGATGACCAAAAGTTGATTCCATTGCCCTGTCTTAACCAGGGTTGGTGGGTATATTACTTTCACATGTTGCTAAAACGGTGTTTTTAACAGGTATAGTAATCTTGTCTCTTCTGATTAATGTTCTTTATTCATATGCTGTGTTTTTAACTTGTTTGAATTTCTATGCTTCTGTTGGCTGCAAGTACCCATGCCTATTAACAGAAGACTGAATCACGAATTTACAAGATCTGAACTAGTTGTAGTGACAACTGTTGTAAAAAGTAGTGAATATCAGCAAATTAGGACGTAACTTGTTATCCTTCCTTTTGCCTTATTTATGTAGTTATACCACGAATTTCCTAGAATAGTTTGTACAATGTTAGAACTCATATGACATTTTAAATTATTAGGTTCTGAATTTATGGTTTTTAATAATTGAGGCCATGAATAATATATTATCTAGGAAGTTCTTTGATTCATTTTTGTCAGTTAACCTAATTTAAGTTTTTTTCTTTTTTATTATTATTTTTATTTATTATGCAATGCAACCTTTTGTATTGTTGACAGACTGTGGTTATGACATCCTGGAAAACTGTGCCAAGAATGTTGAGCTTAATTCTGAACTATTCAACCCTCGATCTACCATTCACGTACGCGAACTTAATTGGATGAATCCCTGGCCTCCTGGAGTAAGCCTTGAAGAATTCCCCAAGCGTAATAGGTGACACTCAGACTCAGCGAATAGTATGTACTAAGCAGGAGTTATATGTTTTTTGTATGATTTCTCATAATTACAGGGAAATCTTTTTTAATAACATCTTCTAATATGCTAATATATCCATGTTGTTTTTGGAACTGTGGGAAGTCTTGTTCTAATTTAGCTTAACATCATAATATTTGGGAAATGGTGTCATATAGGTATTTATGGACATCCTCAGATGTTGAAGAAGCCCAGAAAGTTTCTTTGCTTGTAGCTGCAGATGTAATTTACAGCGATGAACTGACAGATGCATTTTTCAGTATTTTAGAGAGACTGATGTGCACAGGTCCAGAAAAGGTACAACTCAACGCATTAAAATGGAAAGCAATGGAAATAGCAAGTATTCTCTATCTTGAAAACATTTTGAGATATTGTGTTTTTCCAGCCAGAAACTCAGAAATGTTTTAAGACTTGATCAATCAAAAAATTGATGCTCCTAAGAGAGATTGATCTGGGATGGATTGCCCTTGAAATACACCTGCTCATGTTGTTGCTGATAGCTGCTAGTCCATTTATAAAGAACCCTTTTAATAGCAGTAGCTTTGTTTCTTAGGTGTTATACTTAGCACTGGAAAAGCGGTACAATTTCAGCCTTGATGATCTTGATGTTGTTGCAAATGGTTATTCACATTTCAGAAGTTATCTGCAGGTTGATGGGGGTAAGCATATATATCATCTATTTCGACTGTTGGTATTCATTTTACTTTTTTATTATTCACTTTTTGGCTTTAATTTGCCTTTGGATGGAGGGTGTTGCAGAGTGTGAAGAGGTCGAGTCATGTTCAACTGCACGGTTTATGGGCAAGTGCATTGATATTACACAAATTCCACAATACATTAAAGAATATGACAGAGGAAGTGATGTAGAGATATGGCAGATTAAGTGCTAGAAGAAAATTCTAAACCTAGAATCCAGCTAAGACTTTGAAGTTACTTAGATCTCAGCTTTTGTAAAGTCTATGAATTTGCCCACAAATATAACATTCAAATAGTAGACTGGTTGTGGGTGGGTGAGTTTGGTCTTGACAAAGGCAACCCTTTATCAAAACCTCTGTCATTGCAACTGATTATTGGCAACACAGCCTTTGCATTTTGATATTCTGAATCAAATCTCAATTGCAGGGTCAAACAATAGTGTTAAACTATATAACTCAATTTAAATTCATCTCTCACAAGTTAAAGCTTAGGGAAATAGTGGTGATTTAATATAATATTAAAATTTGTAAATATGGAGGACAGGTGTCAATTTAAAATTGTTGGTAGCAAATGTAGTTCTCTTAATGACCCATATGCTAGATCATTCTCTCTGGAAATGACTGGATGATTTTGGGCTTTGGAGTCTCCAAAATTATGACCTATTAGCTCCAAAGCTTTAGGTATCTTGAAAAGAGTAAAGAACATGTGATAAACAAACAGCCCATGGGAAAAATTCACGTAAGAATCTGAGATGGCACTGGCATTGGCATAGCTAGGTCGGTCCCATAGCCACTTTATACGCGGGCACACTGCAAAAATAAAGTGCAAAAAAGAGGGAAAAAAAAAGGACCTGTTATTCTCTTACTGCTTTATTCTTTTGCCAAATAAAGATTTAGGTAGCTCACCTCAACATTCAAATTTTCATTCACTGCATTCAATCTAAACCTCTGCTCTTACTGGGTTCATTGGATTTGGTTTGCTGTTTGATTACCCGCACAACCTCCCCAACTTCTGAACCACCTTTTTCAGATTTTAATAAAACTGCCTTAATAGGTAGACTAATTGAAAATATATTTTAATACATAGTAAATTGCATTTCTTCTTGCTTTAGTATCAAACTTTGGAAATTTTGAGTTTTGACAATGGCCGCTATATTAGTGAAAGTGTTTTTGCATCAAACTTTGTTGTCACTCCCTACCTATTATTTTAGTTATTTTGGTGTTGCATTTTAATTTATAGATTTCCTTTTTCTTGGCAAAAAATTAAAATTAAAAAATAGTGCCTCGATGTTATAGATTCCTACAGGGTAGGACACTGAATCATAGTGTCTTTTACTCTTCTTTTCTGCCAAACAATGTCTAACCTACGACAAATGAATTATTTGTTTTTTTTTTTTGGGTAAAAACAAATGAATTATTTGTTAATCGAATGAAATAATAATAAAAGTACTATGGACGTTTGACCTTGGATTTTCCTTTCCTCATAATTTCCACTGCCCATCCCCAAAAAAATCCGATCTTCAATCCCAATAATCTTCTGTCCATAAATTATAAAAAAATAAATCCTAATAATCTATTCCATTAGCTTGCCCTTTTACTTTTCCAGCAAGCATTGGAGAATGTAGTTTATTGGTATAAATATGAAAGTTGAGCTTCTAAGTTTTGAAATTTTATTTGGATTAAGTGCTTTTCTATGCTGTTGTTGTACAAGTAAAAATAAAATTTTAGTAATACGGACTTTTTTCATAGATTTCTATTAAATTAAAAATATATATATATATATGTCCACTAGCTAAATATATTCTCTTTCTTCTTAAAAAATATTGAGAAACGAAAGGAAGAAGAAACTACTTAAACGACAGCGTCTTACACTTGAAGCTTTTTACCGTTATTCCATTCTGTTTTCTCTCGCCCCTAAACTCGAAAGGAAAGTAGACAGAGAAGAAGAAAAGTAAATCTCTCTCTCTCTCTCTCACATTCAAGACTTAACTTTTCTACTCTCCATTATTCACCAAAAAAAAAAAAAAAACTTTTCTACTCTCCAATCAAAAACGCATCAGAGCTTCCATGCCCAGTTGTCTTCCAGACCCATCCCATCCATCCACCATCGTCGTCGGAGTCAGAATCAGAAGCAGAAGATGGGTTGCACCCAATCCAAAATCGAGAACGAGGAAGCCGTATCGCGCTGCAAAGAGCGCAAGCAGTTCATGAAGGAAGCGGTGTCGGCTCGCAACGCCTTCGCGGCGGCTCATTCGGCTTACGCCATGTACCTGAAGAATACCGGCGCCGCCCTCAGCGACTACGCTCAGGGCGAAGTTCAGAACCATGTGCTGCCCCAATCCACCCTCCCATCCGCCGCCGCC
Source organism: Ochetophila trinervis (assembly GCA_003254975.1). NCBI lineage: Eukaryota > Viridiplantae > Streptophyta > Magnoliopsida > Rosales > Rhamnaceae > Ochetophila > Ochetophila trinervis. The sequence continues at coordinate 23,135 of QANX01006264.1, read as the reverse complement.
GCCCAATCCTCCTTCGAGAAATTCCCTCCGCCACCTCCGCCGCCGGGCAGCGTACCCTCTGCCACTCCTCTCCAGCGGTCCGTCACCATGCCCGAGATGATGGTGGCCCAAAACGATCAAAAGCCCAAGCCCAGCCCCATAATTGAAGAAGGAGAAGAGGAGGAGAATGAAATTGAGGATGAAGAATCCGCGAGTAGCTTGGTAAGAAGAAGACGAGGAAGTGGGCATAAGAAAGAGGTCGTGGTCGATGATGATGCCCCGCCTCCGGTGCCGCCATCGCCGAGGAGGACTCTTCCGCCGTCGCCGCCGCGGCAGGGAGCGTTCGAGTATATATTCTCCGTGGAGAACATGCCGGGTTCCACTCTGAGTGAGATCGAAGATGTTGACATTAACAGAGATGAGATTCACCGCAAGGATTTCGATGATAGGCCACCGCCGAAGAGAGCGGTGGGCGTTGATTACGTGGACGATGGACGGAGGAGTGCCAAGGTTGAGGCAGTGCCGATGATGCCGGAGAAATCGGTGATGGAGCCCCCTCCTCCTCCTCCTGAACCTGCAGTGGCGGCTGCTGTGGTCGGGAAGAGTATGAAGAAGACGAAGCATGTTGGGACGGGTTCGATGGATGGGAAAAGAATGGTCAATGATAATCTGTTGAAAATATCTATTGAGCTCGATGACCATTTTCTCAAAGCTTCAGAAAGTGCCCATGATGTTTCCAAGATGCTCGAGGCCACTCGGCTGCACTATCACTCCAATTTTGCTGATAATCGGGGTAATTACTTTTTACATTTGTAAATGGCTATAGATTTTCTTGTATGAAAATGGATAAAAGGTCCGAATTTGAAATATGGGTATGATTTAGTTGAGTCTTAAATATTGTCATAAGCTATGTGCCAAGTTGATGTATATGTTATTGGTGATTAAACTGTGAATTTTATTTGAAAATTTTGCTTCGATTGCTGGTTATCTTTTGCTTGTGCTGCTGTTCTTGATGCTGGGCTGGCATCTGAGTTCGTGTTTTACTTCTTCTCCAGGGCATATTGATCACTCTGCTAGAGTGATGCGAGTTATTACATGGAATAGGTCATTTAGAGGAATACCCAATAATGATGATGAGAAGGATGACCTTTATGCAGAGGAGCATGAAACCCATGCTACAGTGTTGGATAAATTGTTAGCATGGGAAAAGAAGTTATACGATGAAGTAAAGGTATGAATCTATGTTTCCTTTGGCTTACTTTTTCTACCATCTTTCCTTTTTTTTGGTAAGTATCTACCATCTTTCCTTGTAACCTTCCCCCCCCTCCCCCCTCTCCTTATTCACAAGCTGATTACTGTTCCATTCTTTAAATCCTATAACGCAAAACAAAAAATGGCTCTGTTCTGCTATTTCCTTATAGTGTTTTTGGCAGAGAAACCGCATACTAGGTTCTTCTCTTTATACTACTGCAGATCTTGAAATCTGCACTTTGTATTAAGAGGGATATCATGTTTGATGTTTTATAGTAGTTATGCAGAATCTTTTTGTCCTTTATCCTTCTGCTTTCTTTACTATGAGTGCAGCTTAAAGTTAACTTCTATTAAAGTAGCCTCATATGTCACTTGTTATTCATAAAACTCATTTGGGGCTGAATATTTGTGGATAGGCAGGTGAGCTAATGAAACTTGAGTACCAAAGGAAGGTTGCTTCGCTGAACAAGCTAAAGAAACGGGGCTCTAACTCTGATGCATTGGAGAAAGCAAAAGCAGCTGTAAGTCATCTGCATACTAGATATATTGTTGACATGCAATCCATGGATTCAACAGTTTCAGAGATAAGTCGTTTACGAGATGAACAGTTATACCAAAAACTAGTTCAGCTTGTTGATGGGTGAGTTTGCCAGAGTTAAAATTCTTTTTTGGGAAATGGAATACATTGATGCATGGCAGCATATTTTCTTGATGGTACATCTTTTATTTTTATTTTTATTTTTATCATTCATCATGAGTCTGTTTTTTCTATTGCAAATATGACAGATTGTTTGCAAAAGAAAGAAATTTAGGGCTATGGTTTCTGCGGATTGTTTAATAGGTGGTTTGTCTGTTGAGTGTTGATGATGGGTTATAGATTGATATGGTGAGGTGGTGTTTCTTTATGAAAGCTAATTATACCTCTGTTGCATAAATTCTGCATAAATTATATTTATAGTATTAACTTTAAAAGGGAAAAGATTTACTGTTATCGTTGATCAACATCATATTGGACAAGTTTTTGTACAATTACTTGTATGTGCTATAATACTAAATGGTGGGTGATACTCATCTATATATGTATGAACATCTATATAATCTCATTTTTTGAACATTTGTATCAATTTAGTCTGTCAAACCATCAATTTATCTGGTCAATTCTATTGGCAATGCTGTTCCACAAATCTAAATTTAGTTCCTTAATCTTATTTTTGAAAGTTTTCCAGTTTTAACATATCATCTTTAACTTTTCTTTCCTTTATATGATGTTATCTTTTTGTCCGTTGTTTTGTATGATATTCTCTTTTTGGCTATTACACTCGCTGTGCTACTTTTCATTAGATGATCATTAAAAGTTCCCTGCATAATCACATCTCCATGTAAACCTACAAATACAGTAGTTCTGACCCAAATTTTAATTGGCTTGTAGTTGGAAAATTTCTACTATATTGGAATTTTTGAAATGAGTTATGTTGTCCCTACTAATTGTATTTAAAGAAAAATGAAAAGAAAAAAAAGGAAAAAAACTGAAATCACGATGTATATTATGTTGTTCAACCATTTGTTATTGTTCCAACTGCAGGATGGCCACTATGTGGGAAACCATGCGATTTCACCATGAGAGTCAATCAAAGATTGTGCAAGCCCTCAGATCTCTTGACATCTCTCAATCCACCAAAGAAACAAGCGAGCACCACCATGAGCGTACTCTTCAGCTACTGAGTGTTGTGCAAGGGTGGCATGCACAGTACGAGAAGCTTGTTAGTAAACAGAAAGAGTATATAAAAGGTCTTAGCAATTGGTTAAAACTTAATCTTATCCCAGTTGAGAACAGCTTGAAGGAGAAAGTTTCTTCCCCACCAAGGTCTCAATCTCCTCCAATTAAGGTGCTCCTCCAAGTATGGCAGGATCATCTGGAGAAACTTCCAGATGAGCTCGCAGGAACAGCTATACACAACTTTGCTGCTGTAATAGATACTATAATGCATCACCAAGTAGAAGAGTTGAGGTTGAAGGAAAAATGTGAGGACACGAAGAAGGAGCTTCATCGCAAGACTAGGCAATTTGAAGAATGGTATAACAAATACATGCAACGTAAGATACCAGATGAATTGGATCCTGATGGGGCAGAAGACAACACTAGCAAGAACGTCATTGCGGAAAAGCAGTTTTTGGTGGAAGTGGTAATGAAGAGGTTGGAAGAGGAGGAGGAAGCTTACCAGAGGCAATGCCTTCAGGTGAGGGAGAAATCTTTAACTAGTCTTAAAACTCACCTACCCGAGCTCTTTAGGGCGTTGTCCGATTTTGCATCTTCTTGTTCAGAAATGTATAGGGACATGCGGTCCAGGTCACATCATCAGAATCGAAGAGAAGGCTCAGCATGAGAATTAAGTTCATACGTATATTTTGGTTTTTTTTCCTCTTTTTGTTGTGATAATATATCCATTTGCTCATGCAATTTAACAAATTTGACAGTCCATGAAATCATATATAAGTTTTGTAAAAAACAAAAAAAGAGACTTAATGTTCAATTGACTGAGCTGGCATATTGTCTCCTGTTCTTTGCTGTGATTATTTTCATTATCGAATGTGATCCATATACAAGTTCTTCCTAGATTTTTGTTTGAGATTTTCTTTCGGGTCGTTTAGCTTATATTGCACTATATCGAATTCGTCCATCTGATAGAGGTGACATGTATAATAATTATTGGATAGCAATAGACGCTTAGGAGATGCCTAATGCTAAAAGCCATCACCTTTCCATTGAATTGTTCTAGGATTGATGATCTATAAGACACTAATTATTTCATTGAAACCGTATTATTTACCCTATAAGTTTTAGTTTAAACTTTTAAGGATATTATTGAAAGGTCAAAACCCACTTCTATATGGCATATTTAGGACAGGGATGCTCATGATCAATGAATTAGGAACTATAGCGTTCGTTAGAGCTGTTTTCCTTCATATTTTTCAGTCTTTCGGCATTTCAGATTCGGAAGAAATGATAAAGCTGTGGAGTGAATTTAAATAATGAATAACACGATGGCATTAAACTTCCACAAATATATATCCAAATTAAGCTGTACAACTTCTTCAGTTGAACTTTGATAAGAATATCTTTGATTTTGTGTGATCAATTTCTTTACAAATATCCAAATGTAAACTCAGGACCTCAAATAGAATCATCAGATTCCTTTTCAGAAGGGCTTCTTGAACTGGCTGGTTTTGGCAAAAAAGAAATAAGAGGAACAAAGCATATATTTACGCTTGAAATCTTAGACTGTGATAAATATTATTACTAATAGGACTTGAAAATGGTAAGTTTATGCAGGTCAGGCTGAGCAGCAAAAAAGTTTTCTTCTGCTTTGTGTTTCATCGTTCAGATTTATTCCTGTATGCTTTACTGGAGAAGCTCTTGCAAGTCTCTTTGCTGCTCAAGGCAGAAACAACAAACCAAACATTGCAGATGTTAGTTTCTAAACCACTACAGAATTTGCCAAAATGCTTACAATTAATTCCAAATGTGTGTGTATCATGATCATGCATGCGTGTACGATGTATATATATCTGTGGGACTTGTGGTGTGCATTTCTATGAAAAAAATATCCTGTTTTTGAAATGCAAATGGTCATGGTGTATCTCTCATCTATCTTAATGTACAGAGAGACAATACGTTTTTTTTAGGATGTATCTAAAATTCACTATTCTCCCACAAAAAAAAAGTATCTAAAATTCACCTATTTCGTAGAACAGATCGTTAATATTTTCTGCTGTCTTTGCTGATGTTTCAATATAGAACATTCCATTCTCTTGAGCAAATTGCTCCCCTTCCTGTAATCATTTATGATAAGAGAAACAATCAATAAGTTCCAACTCTAAAAACAACCTAAACTGAGTGTGCTTTTGGATTTTTTGAAATCATACAACCACAGATAGAGCTAAGAAAATTAAACTTAAAAAAATTGTTGATCCTAGTTGCACTACACCTTCTAGATGGTAGCATTTTCGATACTTAGGAAACAAAAAACAATTAATTTTCCTAGTCTTGGAAAGGAAAAAAGAAAGATCTTGCAAATACCTCTGTTCCAACCTCTCTCTTCGGTTCCAAGTCAGACTTGTTTGCAACCAATGCCATCACCAAATTTGAATTCCCTAGGATGTGTAATGTGGATAAACAGCTAAGAAACTTGTTTCAAATTGAATTAGCCATCTTCCTTAATGACATAGAACATATAATCTTCAATATTTTTGTAAGATTTGTGACAGCGGTGAACCATACTAAGTTGTTTCTGCTCCATGACAGTAGCAAATACACGATGATATTTTAATTTAACAGTCTCACCTTGTCTTTGAAGTTCCTGAACCCATTTTTTGGCTCGATTGAATGTGTCCTGAGGCCAAATCAAAACATAGTTAACAATATTGGTTATCTCTTCAAATGAATGGGGAAAGAAAAATTGAGGAGTGACAGCCATATGCCCTGTTGATCCAAAGTCTAATTGTTCGTGAATTTCAGTAGAGTAATCCATCTTTAGTAGTGATTATGAATGAAAAATAAGCATAAGTATTAAGAAGCATGGTAATTATATAGATAGATACCATGCTTGAAATGTCATAGACAACAACAGCTGCTGCAGCACCACGATAGTACATAGGGGCCAAACTATGATATCTTTCTTGTCCTGCTGTGTCCCATATATCAAACTTCACTGTTGCTTCTGTTAATGACAGTATCTGAGTGAAAAATGCTGCTCCTATTGTTGGTTCCTATTTATTTGTAGATTAATATCAGCTTCCTAATTCTGAAGCATATAAGTAAATGCATATATATAGGGGGGGAAAAAGAAGAAGAGAAAAGTATGAACCTGGTGATCAAAAAACTGGCCTTTGACAAATCTCAAAACCAAACTGGTTTTCCCAGTTCCCATGTCCCCCACAAGGACCTGCACAATATAATAAATAAACCTAATTTTTTGTATTTCTGATATATATATATATATATATATATATATATATCTGCTGCTTATTCAAACCCAATATAATTAGCATATGCATACCCATCAAAGATTACTCTTTTGATCTACCAATTACCTGATGATAACAATAATAATAGCAACGAAAAAGGATATAATAATGTTGTAAACTAGATCGTTAACTTATGCAAGTTTTTCCAATCACAAAAATCAACATTACGATGTTTAATAAGGGAAGGAACAGAAGGTAATATGACATAAAGTAAAGCAAAAGTGGAAAACAAGATCATCAAAAAAAGTAAGACATACCCACCAGTTTGGCTTGTATGATTTTGTTTCCGGGCTTCCCCATAAGCTTAGAAAATGAAAAATGGTGAAGTCAATGAAAGAAAGAGGTTGAGAGAAGAAGAGAGGAGCTGTTATGTGTTTCAATGCAAATCTATGTGTATTTTCCATAGAAAAGTGGATGAAAGAAACAAGAGGAAAAACGATTTGATCAACAAGGGCTGGTAGTTGTGTTGACTGGTTGTTGCGGATGGCATCATACTATGACACTGTATAAATCTGGTAGTTTCTTTTCTTCTCCCTCTATAATATATTGTTTTAGCTACTGACTCGAATGTAGGATAAAGATAAAACATCGATGGAACAAGCAAATTCAACACCGTAAAAATAGAATTAATACATAAAAATTGACTTTACGATGCTTATATTAAACTACAATTCAATATTATTGTTTTTATAAATTCGAATTTGTAGGAAGTAGATTGAAATTAAATTATATACTTTAACATTTTTAAAATCATAAGCAAATATTATCTTCATCTTCGGTGGGGCTATACGCCGTTTGAGTTCATTTAATATTATAGGACTTGCTTATCAATATTTAGATTCCATTTGCAGGAATAAATTTTTAATGCCACTTTATATATAAGTACAAATACTATGCATTATTGGGCTATTGCTCCTTACAATAGTACGAGGGGAAATAGTAACAAAATTTTATTACTAATAAGGGGAAGTAATTATGTCCACATAACAACAAATAATTAACCATCATTTTGAATTCTTTGGATTGAAGGGTTCGTCTCTATTATACGTTTCACTGTTAGGTGATTAAAAGCAAAAGAAATTAATGATCCTCATAAAGATCACCAGACGTATCGTTTAGTTTTTTTGGGTGAATGAATAGTACCTAATTTACCAAGAAATCCCGTTAGCTTAAAGAAACGGCTTGCCTAATGATTGGAATGGACTGTGTTTGTTTGATTAAGAGATTTCCTCTGCTTTTATTTTATAAATTGCCCACTATTAAAATATATGTAGTCTTGATTATTTATTTTTTCCTTTTCCGTAAAGAATCATAAGTATATATTTTGCCATACAATTTATGCATGCTTTAAAAAAATAAACTAAACAATTGTACCAACAAAGCAGAAATGCTAGTACAATAATATGTCAGTATGATATATATTAGGGGTGGGCTTGGTCGATTTCAGCTAATTTTCTGGTTAGTTTTTTTTTGAACATATAATGTCGATCCTGGTAAAATGACCAACAAAAATAGACCGAGCATCGACAATGGTCCGTCGGCTGAGATTCAATAAAAAAATATACTAAATACTAAATGACCGGATTTTTTTTTTCGAGAACTAACAAAGCCACAAATCACAAATATATAGCCACGCAAATAGAAAACAATCGGTGAAGACGAATCATTGTCGACTTGCCACCAAGATTCAGATTTGAGATCGCATCGTCGTCGGCGACCAAGCCACTAGCTACGGCCACGGCACAAGAGAGGGAGAAAGAGAAATGAAACCAAATCTGAGAACCAGAATGTCTCAATCTTGGTGAACGGAGAACGGTAGCCTCAAAGAGAGAGGTGAGATAGCGGTGAATGCCATGGCGTGAGAGAGAAGGGGAAATGTGTGAGGTTTCTCGAAGATGAAATTTAGGGTAATTTTGGAGATTCAAAGAGTTAGGGTAATTTTGAAAAAAAAAAAATGGGTGGATGTGATTAAGTCTAAAGGGTGAGGTGGCGATATCTGAGGAGGCAGAAGAGGTTCGGTCTGCTAGGTCCTGTTCGGCAAAAAGTCCATATGAACAAGTCACCGAACTAAATTTTTCAATTTTCTAAAAGTAAAATTGAAAAAATGAATATAACCGAACTAAATCGGTCCAAACCGATTCGGTCTGGTCAGTTTGACCACTCTGGTCACTTATTGCCCACTCCTAATATAGACGTGTAAAATGTTCTTAAAATATATTTTTAAGAAGAAAATAAACATTAAGTGCATGAATAAACATTCACTAAAATAAATATACCTAAACGTCTTAAATTCAATATTTGAGATAAAGGTGGGAAACTACTTTCGATGATGACAATAATACAAGTGTCTTTTTATTTTTAATAACATAATGTCTTAAAAAAAGAAAAAAGAAAAAAAACACTCGATGCTGTGAATTTCGAACCAACCCTCGAGTGCCACTTATTTAAACTCCGATTATTCTAATTGAAAATATTAATAATAGTTAATAATACGAAGAACGCAATTCAAAATCGCAGAATAGACGTGAATAAGCAACTTCCCCAGGCCCAAACAAAAACCATAAAGCGCAACCAAACAAAGTCCAACATTCCCCAAGTAGTTTCTCCAAACCCAAAATGCACTATTTCCAATTATACCCCTGTACACAAACACGAGCAAAACCAGAAGCGAAAGCAAGAAAAACAAAAGCAAAAACGACCCGCGCGCCATCCTTGCTACAATCGCGCGAGCAGACAGAGACAGAGACAGAGACAGACAATGGCAGCTTCTTCCAAATGCGAACCCTCCTCCTCCTCCTACTCCGCTTTACCTCCCGACCTCCAAAACTGCGTCGTTCTTCCCATTTACTATCCCTCCCGCCGCCGCCATCTCCGCTCGATCACCGCCTTCTGTCTCGTCCTCTTCGCCGCCACCGCCTTCGTCCTGTGGCCGTCGGATCCCGACCTGAAGATCGTCCGGATGCGCCTCACCAGAATCCACGTCCACACCTCGCCGCACGTTTCCGTCGACGTCTCCATGCTGCTGACTCTCAGGGTCCGGAACGCCGACGTGTACTCCATGGAGTACAGGGCTCTGGACGTCACGGTCGGGTACCGAGGCAAGAGGCTCGGCCACGTGAGGTCCCACAACGGCCGCGTGAAGGCCAGAGCTGCGTCCTACGTGGACGCTGAGTTGGATCTGGACGGCGTGGAGGTTTTCTCCGACGTGGTTTTCCTGCTGGAGGATTTGGCTAGAGGTACTGTTCCTTTTACTACTGTTACGGAGGTTCAGGGCCACCTCGGCTTCCTCTTTTTTTTCGTCCCTTTGCAGGTACGGAATCATCTCTTTCCTTTTTCTATTTATTTATGTTCATAAATATTAGTTTAGTTGTTTTTATATTTTATTATATGCTTTTAATTCATATGGGGTGTTTAAATTTTCACTGCAAGGAGTATTGGTAAGAGTGTCATCTTTTTTTCAGTAAAGATTTTGGATCAAAATTACAATTTAGTACGAAGTACTTGAATTTATGTATAGGAAAATCCTAATATGTGGAATTACTTTAAGCTGTTTTTGGTAACTGTGTTGATTATTCATAATATATTTTTAGCAATGAATTTGTTTTTAAAATTTGTTTTCAGTGACAATTTAAATAGCTGAATAGCAAAAATTAGATGTGAATTGTGCAAATAGAATTGATACATGAGTAAAAAAAAATATCATCCCATAGTAAAATCTAAAATAAATATCAAACTCATATGATCTAAATATTATTGAGGTAAATTTTTATTTCTAAAAACTTTTTTAGATATTTTTTATTTTTCATAAAAACTAAAAAAAAAATTAATAAAAATATGTAATTATTTAATATTCATCAAAAAGCTTCTTTGCACGGTATCATTGTAAATTTTTCTTTTATTTAACTCTATATTTATGTCATCTATATTTGAACAATATAAATTTTTATACTTAAATACACATAGTAATTTGTATTCTCCATTAAAAATTCTCTTATTTGTATATATATATATGTCAAAAATGTATTTACCAAATTGTTTTATGTTTGTTCAATTTCAATAAGCTACAATTTGAGGATGAAATTATGATGATGGAAAGAAAAAAGAAGGATTCCAATTATTGTACCATTATTTTTTATTGGTTAATGGCTGGGACTTGGAAACCATATTAAAAAAGGTGACCGATTGAGTATTTTTGGAACTTGTTACAAATATGAGGGAATCATCATGGCTAACTACTACTTATATTCTGTTTGAATCACAGTGAAACAGTTTCTTTTTTGACGATGAATTTGAAGTTATTCAACCAAAAAAAAAAAAAAAGACATTGAATTTGAAGTTTTAAAAGATCTTAAAGCTATGAGCATTTCGGATTGATTTGCTTTTATCTTAAACTTTTCCGTGAACGAGTTGCTTTTTTTGTCCCGGACAAGATATACAAAAGAAGTTGTCGACCATCTCTTAAAAGAAGTTGTCGACCATCTCTTAGAATTACTTTCCTCAGTAAAGAATTTAAACTTATTATTATTATTATTATTATTATTATTATTTTTAACGTTCACAAAGTTTCAGAATCTGTCATAAAACGCAGAGTTGTACTGATGCTTTTATTATAATTTATTTGACAGACAAAAGTAGCATGTGAGGTTTCGGTAAATACAGTTAACCAGACAATTGTACGCCAAAATTGTTACAATGAGGTTAGTAGTAGCTTTGCTCATATATTTGCTAATTTATTCTCTGAGAATAGCAAAAAACTGTCTCTGTTTTACAATTTAGAACTCCTAAACATGCCCTTGCATTGTATGCCTGAAAGTAAGTCTTTGTTAGATTAATAGGAGTTTATGTAAAATTGGTAATAAGAATAATTGCAGGTTTGTGTTTTTATTAATTTCAGTGATGAATTTGAGTGCAATGTGCAAGGTGCTGCTGCAGAGCTAGAAGATCTGTTCCATTTCATGTACATGTTGAAAATGGTCTCCACTGTGAAATTTGAAGCATGCATATTAATCTATTTGCTTGTTTCATAATACGTATTGGTAAATGGTAGTTATGTAATGGTACTGTAATTGTACTTATTTATTTATAATTTTATATTATTGTCAGTCCATTGTCATGTAAAAAAAACATGTTTCTATAGTCTAATCGGAGTATATCTTTCTTCAAAGTTCACAGTATAAGTTTAATTTCTGAGAGTCGAGACTTTACTGGGGTGGAGGTGAACAAATGTCATATGTATATACCTTTAAAAATTTTTAAATTTAACTAATATAGAACTTTATTTGCACATCTCTAGCAATCACTTTTTCAAATTAATATCGTTATTTCGTCAAAAGGTCTCCGTCGCAGTTATAGAGGTTCTCTACGGGCTTAATGGCATGGCCTTTTCCATGAAAAAATTACATTTTCGTTCTCAAGTTTTGATGATTGATCATGAAATTATCTTTAATAATCACGGTCTACCATGCAGAATTATCCCCGTTCAATTCACTTTTGAATTTATCTTACGTGTATAAATATATCAGTTTGGATCCCAACTCTAATAGAAAACTTAAAATTCCACAATAAATAATTAATTTGTTTTATATACTTTTTAAGATTCCAAATTTAGCCAATGTAAAAAGCACAACTAAAAAAGAGTCCTTTCGAATTGTTTGCACATCTCTAACATTATGCTATTACTACCTTTTAATAACCTTTTTTTTTATTATTTTTTAAAACTTTTTAGTTTTTTTTTTTTTTTTTTTTTTTTGGCTAAAGTTTTTAACTTTTTAGTTAGTAGTTACTACTCCCACCTACTTTATTGGTTTTTGCTGGTACCACTCTGCTACCATTCCTATGCATATGTAACTTTTCTATGTTTCTCTTAAATTTTCAGAAATATTTCAATATTTAAGAACTTTATCTGTTGTGTTTTATTTTTCTGTCCTTTTTTATGTTAAATTAATATATGAAAATTTCAGAAAATTTATGTAGGAAACAAACAAATTTTAATAAATTAAAAAAAAAAAGTGGTTGATTTCTTCTTATTAACGTGGTGATATTAAATTTATGTTTTTTTTTTTTAACTTTATTTAATCTGTAAAACGGATCATCTACCTCTAGCTTATAAAACGGAATAAACTTTATGCATCCCTATATATAATACTTTACAAATCATATTAATATATAGTAATAGTACCGTACATTAATTTAATAAAATAACAGGGGAAAAGAAGAATACTTTTAAATTGCATAAAATGTTTGAGATAGAAAAGCAAATGCAACAAATAGAACATTTGCATCCTTTGTGTAACAAGAAATTAAATTACAAATATAAGAAAATTACTTTTTAATTACTAGTCAGCTGGTTGGTTAGGCGGTTCTTAACTTTGTAATCAGAGACTGACAAATTAATGGCGACTGGTATATATAATTGAACTACAAAAACAGAAATTTTTAACATTCATCAATAAGTACAGTACAGTGAGCAAAGTAAATATTGACAGCTGCATTTATCGATCTCAAACTTTCCAAACAACTTCCATATCTTATAACGCTTTTAACCCACTTTCAATTACCATGCATTGTCCCAAAAGAAAAAAAGATTTATATAAAATCAACAAAACCACCGTCAAAATTATTAAAATATCAAGTTGACCCTTCTGACCCAGTTGCCCTTTTTAAGAGAAGCATTGGTACTATTGACTTCAAAAATATGTCCCCTATATACCAATAATTAGTAGCTCCAGAGAGGAGCTAAAGCTTATAGTTACTTTTTAGAAATGAGAAAGAAACACCAACTTTATCAAGCTCCATATTTTGTTTTTTGAAGAATCACCATGAAGCTTAACAACTGCTCCAGTTCAAGCAATTCAAGAAATTCAAACATCAGCAAATATGTGAGAAGTGGGTATGAGAGCAGTGTGTCTTTCAGTGCCTTAGCAGCTTCATCAAAGATAATGATGCTCAGATGGAGAATGTTGTGGATTAAAATAAAGAAAAAGAAGAAGAGGCTTTTTGATTGTTCAACTTATACTCCAGTGCATCTTCCTTATGATCCTCACACTTATGCTCAGAATTTCGATCAGGGCTCTTCTTGGGCTGATCCTGATAATCTTTCTAGGTCCTTCTCTGCTCGTTTTGCTGTTTCTTCTAGGATTTTGGAGAAAGGTGGATTGGTAAGTTGATTGGGAATTGATCTTATACAGTGAGGTTTTGTGTCTTCTTTTTTTTTTTTTTTAAAGAATGTGAGGGACTTGTTCCAAGCTCTTAGCTTTAAGGAGTCATATCAAGAATGGATCTACCTATCTTCTTGTTATTATTATTATTAGCTTTGAAGACTAATATAAAAGAATGTCTCTGTATCTTATCATTTCTTATCTGAACTTTTTTGGCTTTCAGCTGAAGCAAGGTCTTTACATATAGAAAATATTATACATATGATTAATTATGAAACATACCCATGTATTATTTTGGTTTTTATTTTTTATTATTTTTTAAGAGTGCTCTTGCTAAATTTTTTAAGAGGCAAAATTATGGTAAATTTCTGGGTTTAAGGGGGTAGGGTAATTAAACAAGATATATATGTATAGCATAGGTTATATTGAGTAACAGTAAATCTATGTTATTAAAGAGTAGTTTCAGAAGTTGCCATGGGCCACTAGCCACCACTTACCACACCATCTAACTTATCTTGAAGCGGCCGTGCCTGGTCTATACAGTTAGGTATTTGGTGGGGTTCAACATTAAAATTTGGACTTCTATTTTACTAAAAAATAAAACTAAAGTTTTACTATTTGTTTATGTACAAATTGTCTGCCCAACTCTGTATTTTTTAAAAATTTTTTTTTTCAAGTTATGTAGAAGTAAAAAGTTAAACATATTGGAATCCTATGACTGTAAAATCCTGCAACAGTTGGAAAAACCCAGTTCTTTTCCTGTTGAAACACAAAGAGAAAACGAAAATGAGGAATTTTACTTGAGTCTCTTTCTGACAACCAATTTGTGTGAACTTTTTGAGGAAGAACCGGACATAATGATGTGGTTCTTGAAGTTTTGTGGGGTTCACACACACATATATATCTGGGCTAAAATTAATGGTGCAAGTGTTTATATCTTCCTTCACAAGGACCTTTATCTACCATTACTAATTTGTGTGCAAACTTTCAACTGGTCTAATAGGACACAATTTGAATGCTAGCGCCATGTTCTGCTCATAATAATCAACTCCTTTTTTTTCAACCATATAGTTGAGACTATTATTTAGAAGTACAACAATCTGTTTCACAGTCTAGTTGAACAAAATAAAACTATGACTATGTCCTGCAATAATACAATGTGTCTGTTTCACATACTCTAGTACTTAAAACTCTTAGACTAATTGATTTTAATAGCCTATAAATAAAGCAGCTAGTAGTTTCATTTGTGAACTACTAATCATATACATATTATGTATTATTTTCCTTTTTGATCATGATTTTTGTTTTTTTCCATTTGTATTTGTTTCTTAAATCACTCTTCTGGAAGCACCTAAATGGGATTCTGTACTTTAAAAAAAAAAAAAAAAAAAAAAAAACAACTACTACAACAGTAATGTATAGGTAAGAGACAGGAGACTATTTTTTATCATACTTTTTTTTTTTTTTGGGGTGATACATAAATGGTCCAAGAACCTAGAATTGGTCCCCCACCAATTTCATTGAATGAATATCATGGACCAAGAGGATATCATCCCCGCTTGAAGACATCATAGTTGGTAACTAATAACCAAACAAATTCTCCAATTTCACCACCTGCTGATAAAAAGCACTTCTTCCACGAGTTATGGGTCTTGCAGCTCCTCATTAATAGGTTTGTAAATGACAACTTCTACTTCACCTACATCCACAACATATTTATTAATATAAGTAACAAATTTCCACGATGGACCATTTTTTCACAGGTTATAATTAATGGGTGCGTTTACATACGGTTAGACGCCCATCATAACTTGGACTGACATCGTCCACCTTAGCAGGACTATATATGATGCACAAACCCATAAGTCCGACCATTAATATCTTGAGCCAAAGAATCAATGTGAAATCAACAATTACTGATGACAAAAAGGGTGATATATGGCACATTCGAAAAATGAAAGAAACGTCTAATTGGAACATATAGTCTCTGCTATAAAAAGGCAGCTAATGGTTCTGAAAAAAGATTTAAATTTCAATAACAAGGAAAACAATATTATGCTGTTTGCAAGGCTATAATATTTATGCATAAAATAGAACCAAAACTGAGATTTGCTTCTTGCCAGAGTTGCATAAATGACTGGTGTGATTCAAGGAGCTGCAAAGTCAATAATTGAAGCAAAAAAGCAATGAAAAGCTACACCAAACAGAGGCCACAAACAACAACCACTGTATAAACACTGCAATCCATGAAAATCCCACGGATAGCCTGGTAAACAACCAAACCTCTCTCCAAAACTTTAAAAGCTCCTTCCCAGTTATCTGCTGCTTCATCCTCAGCCTGAGGCATCTCTTTCTCTTCCTCTGCCTGCTCGAAGCCGCTTTGCTTCTTGAGGTATAACAATTGAGCAAGAACAATCGTCACATCGGTCAGCAATAGGAGGTACAGAGGCCTCGAGGCTACAACACTCTTTGACCTCACTGAATTAATTCCAAACAATGGATAACCAACATATGATGTTACTACCAAAACCGCGATTACCAAAGCGCAGAAAATGCGTATGTTCTCAGAGGCTATGATGCAGGAGTTTAATTCTTTGGAAGTGAACAAGTTATTAAGCCGGTTCTTGCTCGGCTCTAAGTGTACAGGCTCTTTGTGAGTGCCAGCCTTCTGAACTATTATTGATGATGGTTGTTCAGGCAGGGGATGTTTAGCCTCTGCAGTGCTTATGTTGCTCAATTTGCGCAATTGAGGTTTTTTATGGCTTCCAATATTCTCAGAATGGTGGTCTTCCTTTGTAACCTCTTCAGTGGTTTTAAGGTCTGGCAATGTTTTATCACCATGTTCATTATTAGTATCCTTAATTTTCTCGACTGCAGCTGCAAAACCAGTGAAATTCACCTCAAATATCATTCATTAATGATGTAGAAATTGGTATTGTTTATGGAAAAAGCAACTATAATATCCTATATTTGATTAAACACCAAGTAGTTTACATGCAAAAGTCTTCTAATCTGCCTGTTCATCAATGATGTTAGGTTCTAATTATTGACTTGGATTAGTGCTGCTACCTATGGACTATGCATGTAATCCATTATGCTAATTATATATTTATATAGTCAACTATGGAGCCTCTCTGTTCAACTTAATTAGGGTATTGGGCCCTCCAAGTTAGCACTAATGACATCATCATGAAAGACTGAGTTTGTCTATTTTGAACAACCTGTTTGAAATTGGTGCGATACAACGCACAGAAATTCATGCAAGAAATGCGCACCATATATAATATAACACATCTTTCAAGGGAGCACAGCTTCACCCTCTTTTTTCTCTGTGCAAGGAAGTCTCTTAATTCATGTGTTAGATTTCCAAATGTCAAAAACTAGTTTTATTGTTAAATAACTTTGTTAAAACATTGTAATGTTTTTAATTTTGATGAGAAATATAAGCGGTTAGAATATACATAGTCATCATTTGGAATATAAATATTCTTTTAGCATGGTTTTCTTTTTTTCGTGATGATCAAATAAGAATATTGTTAACAACCATTAATTCTTAATTTCTTTCCCTTGTATTCTATCCAATGGGTGCAGACCATTTCATAATTTTTGTTTTTGTTTTTTAGTGAATATAAAAGATGTCTCCTAATAGTATCATAAATTCTGCATCATGTGACATTGCAGTCTGAGATCATCCAAGACATTAACAAAGCATACCAAAACTCAAACTTCAAAGGACAATTAATTAATAAAGTGCGAAATTATTAATTGTTCAGATAAAGTTTGTTTTCAATTACTCATAGAAACAGAGTAAGTGCATGGAAACGTAAGAGTTATAACTTGTAATTATGCGCCAATAACAAGTAACATATAAGGGAGATTAGATTTAATTGAAATTAAAACAAGAATATTGTATAATTAAATGTGAATATAATTGGGATATGGAAATCAATAACGTACCGGAAATATGATTGTGAGTGGGATGTGAATTGGGTTGTTGAAGAAGATGATGTTGATCAGAGAGCAAAGATTGATGATGAGGAGTTGATGAAGATGTTGATCGTGCTGAAGAGGGCGATGAAGGAAATCTCGGCGATGAAGGGAGAGATTGGACCCGGCCCGTGATGAGTGCCAATCGATCCGACCCTCTCTCCATTATTCTTTTTCTTCTTTCTTCTCTCATATTAATGTTCGTTGCCATCTCTCTCTGTTTCTCTGTAATTATGTTTCTCTTCCTCGTTTTTGCTCTTAAAGAAGTGTGGTTTTGGATTGGCCGGTATTTCAGTTAAAATTCCTAACTTCTACGTCGTAGTTTCGTTTTATTAAATAAGTTGAGCATATAGAAATTAATTTCAGAACGAGATCTGAAATTCTGAATCACCCCTTATAAAGACGAGGAAAGAAATCTAATAATAACCAATAAATTAATTCTCTAAAAAGAGAAAAGTCCAATAGTTGCCTTGTATATATAATCGTTGCTTATTAATATATATATATATATATATATATATATATATGGACCATGCATTATCTTCAAATATGAGTAGATTTACCGCTTGTCGGGAACAATATATATACAGTGTTTTAACTCAAAAGTTAAAAATAATTGTTGACGATTTTGGATCAACAATCGATCTATAGGCGTCTATAAGCGTGCTATTTTCAAATTATGAAAATTTAAAAAAATAATAAAAATAAAAGTAATGTGCAAATCTGAATTTTATCAACAATTGTACTTGTAAATAGAG
Organism: Ochetophila trinervis; assembly: GCA_003254975.1. Classification (NCBI taxonomy): domain Eukaryota; kingdom Viridiplantae; phylum Streptophyta; class Magnoliopsida; order Rosales; family Rhamnaceae; genus Ochetophila; species Ochetophila trinervis. The sequence goes on along the minus strand of QANX01006264.1, from coordinate 4,978 downwards.
AACTAATTCCCAATGAATTCCTTTATTGTCTTAAATTAAAAGGACTTTATAAATAAAATTCGAATAAAATAATGATGAAAATACTAAACAAAATTAAAGTTTAACAATTATGAAAGCCTTAGAAAATTTTCAAAACTTGAAAGCTTAAACGTTGATTTCTGTAGAGATAATCTAGTTGTATGCTTGAGTAGTTGAATGTCTGTGTGTGTAGAGAGAAAAATCTGAATTCTGATCCCCTTTTATATAGCCTTTGATAACTTTGAATCCTAGTAAAAATAAAACTTTTGGTATCTACATTTCACTTGGAATAAACTTCTTATCTAAAAAATAACAAACCAATGAAAATAAACTCAATCTAATTAGACTTCTATTCCAACTTAAATTCTTCTAAACAATTTCGTTGTTCCGATAATTATCCAAATCAACAAATTCCATCGTCTCAACGATTATATGGACCAACAGAAATACGAAACAACAAATTTTATCGTCCCAACAAACGGACCAACATATTTCATCATCCCAACGATCATACGAACCAACATATTTCATTGTCCCAACAGAAACTGTTATTCCTAAACTCAATATGGCCCAACGACAATGTTCTCTCAACTATTAAGCCTAACATTCATCCAGGAAGCCAATAATTTTTCACAGCTCAAACAATAATAAATGTCAAAAATTAATTAAAATAATACATAATAGAGTTCTACCTTATTAAAATATATTAACTCTATGAGAAGGTTTAAAAATTAGTAAAGTAAACAAGTGACTTAACAGAAAATTGATCTTCATATATCCAGAGATCGATCTAGAGATAACATGTTTACCTTTTGTGAAAACTCTTACACCAACAAGTGGAAAATTAACTTTTTTCCATGTGAACCATGTCTAAAAAAACCCTTTTGAGAAGGAAATGACAGTACTTGCAATCAATTTGTTTCCCAAAACAAGGACCCAAAATAAAATTGTTTTACGAGAGAGAGAGAAAAAAAAACTGAATTTANTATTTAGGCTTAATAGACATGAATTGATAATGATTTATCATTTGACAATATATATTAATTTAAATAAAAAAATAAAATACTCACGTACATATTTAGTAAATCCGAATAAAACACGACACGAACACGAACACGGTTCAACACGAAAACTTAACGGGTTGGGTTCGGGTGAATAAAATTTCACACGACACGAACACAGTTCAACACGACACATTGCCAGACATACTCCATAGCAAATCTATCTCTATATAAAATGTATGTATATATATATATATATATATATATNTATATAAAAAGGATTTTTATTCTAGGTGTCACCGACACACTCAAAAAATCTTCAATAGACACTAACATTTTGACTCAACAAACCAATCTTTATCAAAAGTATAATTTAAAAAAAATGAAAATAAATAAATAAATACATCATTATCAATTATTATTATTTTTTCAAAAGGAAAATATAGATGCTCTCATTCTACTAACATTGATGGGATATATCCTACTAAAATTAGTTGAATATGTGCTGTCCACTTTATACATGGTCCGGAACATTTCCACTGTAACACAATTAAATTCTGTATAAAATTTTAATATATATGCATTTTTAACTCAAAAGTTAAAAATAATTGTTGACGAATTTGGATCAACAATCGATCCATAGGCGTCTATAAGCGTGCTACTTTCAAATTATGAAAATTTAAAAAAATAATAAAAATAAAAGTAACGTGCAAATCTGAAATTCTATCAACAATTGTACTTGGAAATAGAGAACTAATTCCCAATGAATTCTTTTATTGTCTTAAATTAAAAAGACTTTATAAATAAAATTCGAATAAAATAATGAAGAAAATACTAAACAAAATTAAAGTTTAACAATTCTGAAAACCTTAGAAAATTTTCAAAACTTGAAAGTTTGAACGTTGATTTCTGTAGAGAGAATCTGGTTGTATGCTTGAGTAGTTGAATGTTTGTGTGTAGAGAGAAATCTGAATTCTGATCCCCTTTATATAGCATTTGATAACTTTGAATCCTAGTAAAAATAAAACTCTTGGTATCTGCATCTCACTTGGAATAAACTTCTTATCTAAAAAATAACTGACCAATGAAAATAAATCCAATCTAATTAGACTTCTATTCCAATTTAAATTCTTCCAAACAATTTCTCTGTTCCGACAATTATCCAAATCAACAAATTCCATCGTCCCAACGATTATAAGGACCAACAGAAACAAGAAATAACAAATTTTATCATCCCAACAAACGGACCAACATATTTCATCGTCCCAACGATCATACGAACCAATAGATTTCATCGTCCCAACAGCTGGACCAACAGAAACTGTTATTCCTAAACTCAATATGGCCCAACGACAATGTTCTTCCAACTATTAAGCCTAACATTCATCCATGAAACTAATAATTTTTCACAGCTCAAACAATAATAAATGTCAAAAATTAATTAAAATAATACATAATAGAGTTCTACCTTGTTAAAATATATTAACTCTATGAGAAGGTTTAAAAATTAGTAAAGGAAACAAGTGACTTAACAGAAAATTGATCTTCATATATCCAGAGATCGATCTAGAGATAACATGTTTACCTTTTGTGAAAACTCTTACACCAACAAGTGGAAAATTAACTTTTTTCCATGTGAACCATGTCTAAAAAAACCCTTTTTAGAAGGAAATGACAGTACTTGCAATCAATTTGTTTCCCAAAACAAGGACCCAAAATAAAATTGTTTTCTTAGAGAGAGAGAAAAAAAAAACTGAATTTATTATAAAATCTACATAGTTTATAGAGTCCAATATTATTTTTTTGTTTATTTTTTAATAAATACTTTTAAATACAATAAAATTTAAAATCTATAAAAAAAAGCCAAAAGTAATACATAACATAGCATTTTTTTTAAAATTCAATAGCCTCAAATGCTATAAAATCTAAAAGGAAACAAAAATAAAATAAAATAAAAAGATTTTGTGGAAGTGCTTTTGGAGCCTAATTGATGGGCTCCATAGTAGACCTGGCAAAATGTTACACGATACGATAACACGACATGAAACGACACGATAATTTGCAAGTTTAGGTCTGCGATATCGGATCGGATTGATATCAGTGTCACACGATAAGACACGATAAGAAAACGGGTTGAAACGGGTTGGAATACGTTAACACGATGGATCACGATAAGACACGATAAAAAAAATATTAATTTAATTATTTCATTATAGTTAACTTTTTACATTACTTTTTTTTTAGTTTTAAAAAACTATAAAATTTATATTTTATTTCATTAGAAAATGACAATTTTTATATCTATTTATATATTAATATTTTGTTTTAGATTCTATCTTTTTTATTACTTATATTGGATGTACAATTTCAGTTTGGTTTATAATATTTTGAATATTTTTAAATTAATTTTAGTTTGTTTTATAATATTTTGAATATTTTTAAATTTATAATTGAAATGCATATTTTGNTAGTTTCAAATGCTATAAAATTTAAAAAGAAACAAAAATAAAATTAAAAAAATAAAAAAAATGTGTGGAAGTGCTTTTGGAGCCCAATTGATGGGCTCCTAAATCTCTCTCTATATAACATGTATATATATATATATATATATATAAAGAATTTTTATTCTAGGTGTCACCGACACACTCAAAAAATCTTCAATAGACACTAAACATTTTGACTCAACAAACCAATCTTTATCAAAAGTATAATTTAAAAAAAAATGAAAATAAATAAATAAATACATCATTATCAATTATTATTATTTTTTCAAAAGGAAAATATAGATGCTCTCATTCTTCTAACATTGATGGGATATAAAAGAATTCCAATGTCCTACTAAAATTAGTTGAATATGTGTTGTCCACTTTATATATGGTCCGGAACATTTCCACTGTAACACAATTAATTTATATATATATATATATACACTACTAATTTTTTCATCCAGAAATTCTGTATAAAATTTTAACATATATGCATTTTTGAATCTATGATTCCTGTATAGGAGAAAAATCACACCCGCGCGCACACACACACATATATATATATAGTTTTGCTATCATTTCAATATTCGGATGAAAATTATGTTTAAATCATTATAAAAGTTTGTTTTTTGTTATAGTTTTTTCAATAAAACATATTATCATCGCTGATAACTTTCAAATTCATCACTAAAAATAAGTTTTTAGCGATGATCTGGACAGAAATTATATCCGGCCCCTAGAATTTTTCTTTTCCGGTGAATACCCTAGAATTTTTCTAAGTGTATATATAAGACTTGTCTTATAACAGAATATGAATCTATATATTATATATGTTGGGAAACCAACAAGGGTTAAGATTCTGATTCGAAACCATTATGAAGCGCTCTTGTTTAAAAACCATGAAAGTATTATTTAATGTAAACAGCCAAAGCCGTGCCAATCAATAACAGCCAATAGCAGCATCGAGCATGCATGGTACCAATAAAGTTGTGTGCCGTGTACCCTCCTCCGGCCCTCTAAAATTAAATAATAAACAATAAAAAATAGCAGCACACGCAACATTCAATTAATAATAATTTCTTATTAATATATAGATATATATATATATATATACTAATTAACTTCCAATAAGCCTTTTTTATTTTATTTTATTTATTTTGTTGGGGTATAATATAACTTTCAAATAAGACTAGTGTTGGAGAGAGAGAGAGAGAGGATGCTTACTAGGGGTGGGTAAAAACCGATCTAAACTGTTAAATCAAATTAAACTGTTGTTTTTTGTTCGGTTTGATTTAGTTTATGGAGAAAAACAATTTAGTTTGGTTTGTTGTATAACCAAATCGCAACCAACAGTTTGATTTGCGATTTGGATGGTTTTTAGACTAAATCTACCCAAACCGCATGTTAATATATAAGATATTTGTAATATTTTTTATTATTAATGATATATATTATTAATATTTATGTTTGGGA
>QANX01006252.1:0-26881 GCA_003254975.1 Ochetophila trinervis | reverse complement strand
AACTAATTCCCAAAGCTGTCTCGGGTTGAAGTCATTCTCGTGATAAAGTCGTAATTATATTTTATTAATGAAAGTAGATCTTTTTAAAAGTAAAATTAGTAGATACGCTTAAATATATAATTAGTAGATATGTTTTGTGTAATAAATTTTTAAATATTAAAATTGTGTAAGCTACAACTATAAGAATCTACTATGGGTGTTCATCGATTCGAAACCGATTTATTTTGAAAATAACCAATTCGATCTAATTAGTAATCGATTTTATTTTTTCAATCTGATACGAACTATACATCAAATCCAATCCGATCTGATCCGATTTGATATGATCTATATATCAAATTAAATCAAATCCAATCCATTAGTTAATCAGTTTGGCTTTAACTTTTATTTAATTTTTTTAGATTTTTTAAAATTTAATTTTTGAGCTTTTTTACTTTGAATATTTGAATTTTAGCTATTTTTTGTGCTAAAATTTCATTGGGCATAGATTTTATTTAAAAAATTACGTTTTTTTTTTCAAAACCTAACACATAAATGATTAAAAAAATATCATGACAAATAAACATATTAAACTAAAACAAAACAAAACAAAATTACTACACTAATACAATAATCCAGTAATCAAACTCTAAATTTAAGCTAAAACAACAAAGCCTAGACAAATAAACATATTAAACTAAAACAAAACAAAACAAAATTACTACACTAATACAATAATCTAGTAATTCAACTCCAAATTTAAACTAGTATAACAAAGCCTATATAACAGTAATTTTAAACTAATTGCCATATACTTTGTATATAAAAAAAAGTAATTGGTTCGGTTTTGTCGATTTTTAACGTAAAAAACTGAACCGAACCGACTATTGGTTTTGAATTTTCAAAACTGATCCAAACAAATTAGATTGGATCTGTCAGTTTCATTGATTGGTCAATTTTTTTGCACACCCCTAATACTCGTCCCTGATATCACCTCTAACTTTAAAATTGCATGGAATAAATAATATCTATATATATATATATTGACATAATCTGCCCGAAGACTTTTCTAATTTTTTTTGGAAAGGATTTGTTTTAGAATGATTTCATTGGATTTCTATTTGATTATTTTGTAAAACAATCATCAGAAAAGATTTAATCAAAAAATTAGAAAATAAATTAAAACATGTACGCTATAGAAAATTAGATAATACAAAAAATAGTGTGGAAGCATAATTAAATTAGTTTAAGCTACACATAAAAACTATCTAGAGGAGTGCCCAAAAACACTAAATACAAATATAGTTTTAAAGTTTACAAGTTTAGAATACGATAGCTAATAAATAAAAACAGAGCAAAAGCAGGGAAGTAGTAGATTTTGATGCCAATGGATATACCTATCAATCTCAGTTATGACCTAAGAATTGAAGTTAAAAGATAAAACGTGAGATACAAATATCTCAGTGAATGCCTCTAGCTAATTACAAAATAAATATTTAGTATATAAAATTATTTATGCTCAAAATCTCACGTCACTCTTTTGAATTTTTTTTTTTCTGTTTTCCAAACATTTCACAAACCAAAATATTACTTCAAAATACTTTAGTCACATAAATTTCATAGTAGTAAAATTAGAATCTAAAACAAAATTCAATAACTTAATTTCAGTAAAAATTATTTTAAACTATAAGTTATCATCTTTGTCACCAACTATGTAAGTCACATTAAAACCCTGAAAACTATTATCACAACATCGCATCATCAACATCCATGTCACTACACCATCATGATCATCATCATCATCAACAACATAATCACCTCACTATTGTCATCATCATCATCATACGCATGTACTATATATCGATGCACCAAGTGACCCTTAGCATTCTGATGGCTTCACAAGACAAAAAAAAAGGGGGACAAACATATAAATACACACAAACAAACAAAAAAAAATTAAGAAAAAAATTGGAGCCCCTTCTCATTAATGGACTCTTGACGTATATGAAGGAGTACGGTTCATTTGATAAATTTCTACCTCTAGAAGCAGCCACCATTGAAAGGGTGCGTAATAACTCACAAATTGAGCACTGTTAGGCCGAAGATGAATAGGGCTAAGCAAAGTTGCTAGGCTATTTTGCCGAGTTCGTTAGAGATAATTTTCTCGCACCCCTAGGTATTCTCTACCTACCCACTTGTGTCAATTTTGTATTTTTTTTGTTGAAAGATACCTGAACCCAGCTTGAAAATAAATGAGTATCCCATACCCATCCCAAACCTTTCCCCAAAGAGTGCAAGTACCTGCATGTTTAAATGCCATTCTCACTAGCTCGCTTGTGACCCCCTCAACATGTTGAGACTGATGGTGAGTACTCACTTGCCGTAGGCGAGCCAAATTGAGAGTTTAGATGACAAAAATTGTGTTTTTTGGTTGAAATGTTGCCAACTATATATCTTCTACATAAAAACAAAAAGGTAAGATACATATCTTAGTGGCTGAATAAGATTTATGCTCGAAGAATTAAACATTTAATATTTCAAACTTGTTTCTGTTAAGAGCTCTCTCCTTTTGAAATGTTCTCATTTTTAAACACATCTTTGACAAATCCAATTTTATTATCTCAAAATCATTTAATAGTCAAAATATAAGGTCATCTATAAAATAATAAAGCATAAAAATTTCTCAAGAAATAAATTATATTAATCATTGGAAACTATGAAATCTCAAATAAAGAAATAATTAATAAACACAATTAAATAAATAAAATAAAGTAATCTAACCATATATAAAATCATCATCGCAAATTATCATAACCATGTGAAAATCCATGTACCATACTATATGTCAATATTGTCAAATCTTTTTCTGCGTTTTAAAGCATCACAATACAAGGGAGTTGAGGTTCAAATCTTGGAAACTCTATTTGGATTCAAGTGCTCATCTCTGCTGTTATTGCACGCCGGAGGGGGAGGGGAGGAGAGAGTTTCCAATGGCATAGGTCTCCAGTGTAGATTCTCACTAGGTTGAAAAGACGCCTAAGTTTGACCCACTCATTAGATAATTCATAAACCTATGACCCCACTACAGATAAGTCTTTTTATTTTTGCCAAAAAAAAATAGAAAAGAGAGAAAGAACTAGTCCTCACGACTTTCAGCATCCTAAAAATTACATATAGTTGAATCTCATCATTGTTTTCTAGTCACATGACTATAGTAAGGAATTATCATGTTGTAAGTAGTCATATATATTGAATGTATGTAGAATAACCAGTACTATACGATTCACTACTAAAATCAACTACTCATAATAGTAATACCAAGATATAAGACCAGTTTCCAAATTCATGAGTCTACCTCAAATACTCCAAACTGATTAAAAATTTAGCTACATTTTTAAATAAAATTATCCATACGAATTGAAAATACTTTCACAACTCTAATATTACTAAAACTAATTTACTAATTCCTCTAATTATCCAAGTAACCCGATTGATCAAATACCTAAAAATTTAAGGTTTTTCAATTCTCCACAAGACGTTGATGATTTCACCAACATTATGAACTTGATCTGCTAAGGATATGCAAAAGCAAGGACAGTTCTTTTTTCTTTTGTTGTATATATATATATATATATATATATATATATAGATAAATTCTATAATAATGATATTTTTATTTTATTAAAATGAAGAATGTCATTAAAATTTTATTTTAAGTGATACATTTGAAAATATTATCACTAAAAATAAATTATCAATGATAATATTTCAAATTTATTTTTAGTGACAATTTTTATTTTAAAATTTTTCAATATATGTGATCATCTACTGCATCTCCAATGCTACAGCTCTTGATAATTTTTTTTAAATCCCGACCCTTAAAGTAAAGAGTCCCTATTTAAAGACTGGACTTTTAACAGAGGCTGACTGTTTTTTAAATATCTTGATCCTTAAAGTAAGGGTTCCCTACTAAGGTCCGGATTTTGGCACAGTAGGGTTATGAAAATGCACAAGAAGCATTGTAATATTCTAAGAAAAGGGATTTTTGGTGAATTCTAAGAAAAGGGATTGACCGAATGAACTACTCTTCAACCAAATTCCATATTTAACACTGGAAAATGTTCTAAATATTAAAAATTAAACCCTAACATATATTTTTTTATTACACAAAAAAAAATTATTTCACTAGATCTTAAAATTGAATTTAACATTCATTGTCACACAAAAAAACCAAAAAAATAAATATTTTATTTTTGTTAGTTAAATTTTTAGGTTTAGAAGAATTAAATAAAAACAAAAATAGAATTGAAAGTAAAAAAAATAATGGATCGGTTTTCGAGTATTTGGATGTAAAAAAGTTGAAGACAAAAATATTTTTGAGTAAAATTTTAACTTTTTGGAATGCGTGGGTTCTTTTTTCCTTCATTTGGGCCCAACCGTGAGCATTTATCCAAAGAAAAAAAAAATCCAAAAGATTAAAGTTTTTTGTACAAATGCATGGCATCTCAAATAATGCTTTATGTCTAACATTTTCAAAATAAAAATTAGATAAAGAATAGGCCAAACCTTAACCTTTTATTCTTAAAGACTAGTTGAAGCAAAGACTAATATAATGGCTTGAGTTGAAGTAAAAACTACAATTGACTAGACTAAACAATTTTTCTTTCTTATTAGAAAATATTATATTTTTGCTTTGTTGAGTCAAATTCACTTGCATCTCGAAAAAGCTCACAATCCTATTTTCATTTTTGCTCTCTTTCTTCCATCTCTCCCTTTCTTGCTCTTAATTACCATCTCATCTTTCCTCTTTCTTCCATTTTCTAATATTCTAACATATTTTTTAAAAAACAGAAATTGAGATAGGTTTAAAAAAGTCCTTTATTTTATTTATTTTAATCGACGTCAAAGAAAATGATTATAATAATGAAACCTTAGTAAACCTGTTAATGTTTGCCAGTGAGTGTGAGGACAAATAAAAGTGGTTTATGTTCTCTGTGTTGAACTTTTTAAGTGTTGGCATTTTTTATTTATGTTTTGTGATGTAGATTGTGGTTTCTGTTATTTGGATATCTATCAATTTATGGATTATAGGCTATTATATCATATGAGTTTTTATTTTGTTTTATTTTTAACTTTTTTGTGACCTAGTAGTACTGGTCGTGTAAAAAAAAATTGAATGTTAACATAAATATGTGGCATGAACCGTTGATTGGGTTGCCATATGATCGTCCATACCAAAAAACCCAAAAGATTTTGTGGTGTTAAATTTTCATCATTTTTTTGGCTTTTTCCCAGTAATGTCCACCCTAGGGGTTAAGAAAAGAAAAAAAGTTCACTTATCTTCAAAATTTATATTTATACCACCATTAATGTTCATTTCTCATTTTCTTCCCAAAGCGCATAGACCTAAAAACCCCAGTTCGCACCAACAATGGCCGGGTTCACACCAAGAAACAGCAAGCAATCTTTGCTAAAAGACCAAAAAGGAATCTAGAAGCTTCAAGGACTTTGCAAGATGCTTTCAAGTTTCTTTTGATTATACAATTAACTGATGATGAAAAATGCATGTGGAAGGATCTATCAGCAGACAGAGCTAGCTTAACTTTATGTGAGGGCTTAGGTAGGGGCCAACTTAACCTTATGTGAGGCCTTAGGCAGAAAAAGAAGATAAAGCCTATAGGGATTTGTTTGATATAAAGTTAATATATATATTCACATATTTTATACTAAAAATTAGAATGATCAATAAAACTAAAATATTTATAGGAAAGCAATCATACACCAAATGTTAAAATCTGTATAAAAATTTAAATTTAAATTTAAATTTATTGTTTGAGAGAAGAAATAAAAGAACTCGGTGCAATACACTAGATTTCTCAATTGTTTTTTTTACATGTACTGAAGATATTTTGATTTACAGAAGGATTTCTAGACGTTATTTCGAAGGAGGAAGATATGTCAATTTGTTTTTCTAATTGAAAATCTATATTCTCATTCAAGGAAAAGTTGAAAAATACATTCAAGTAATTAATTTGTTGAACATTTTTTTAATAAACAACTTGTTGAAGAATTATTTAAGTTTAATTCTTTTCGATTTGTAGGAGAAAGCTTTCAAGAAGATATATACGTAAGATTAAAATTAACAGGTAAATAACAATATTTGTCTAGGATTCAAGATTAAAAATGGATGCCTAATCACTTATAAATATATGTCAATTTTATATAATTATTATATCTTTTATTTTTTTTCTTTAAAATAACCCTCTTAATCATTTATTAACTATTAATTTGGGGCTTTGGCAATTTTGGGGGCCTAAGGCAGGTTTAGTCACCTTTCCCTAAACCCGGCCTCGTTAGCGGAAGGAAGCCAAAGAAAATGCTTTGGCGTTGGAGCAGAAATGGGTGAAAGAATAAATAAAATAAAAGAAGAAGGTAGTTTTGGAAATATATGACAAGTGAAAAGTAAATATGGACATAATTATAAATTTTTGACAATTGTGGCTTTATTTTTAAAACTTTTTCTAGATGTGTAAAATGGGCCGTACTGGTTTGATCCATTTAAAAGTTGGTCCGTTTGTACTTGTGTTGTGTTATTACCAGTATATTTATTTTTCGTGCCGTGTTCGTACCTACCTATTTAGTTTTCGTGTCCTGTCAAGCATGCTATGGGCCCAAGCACTTATGTGCTCGTACCGTGTTCGTGCCGGACACATGTCGTGCTCGTGTCAGACACGGATCGTACCCGTGCCTGTGCCAATTATATTTTGCATATTTTTTACAATATAAATTATATATCTGAATAAAAATTATTCAAAGTAAAAATTATAAATAAATTAAATTAACAATTAAATAATATATTTCATTTTTTAACTGTCTAACATGTGTCGTGCCTATTATGTGCTTAATTTGTCACGTGCATGTGCCATGCCTGGCCTGTCACGTGTTTGTACCTTGTTTGACTCATTATAGACTTGTGTCGTGCCAAGCATGGTCAATTTCGTGCTTCGTATTTAACATGGCACAATTTGTAATGTGTCGTACTCGTGCTGTGCTTAATTTTAACGTGTCGTGCTCATGCAGTCCGCCCATTTTTACATCTCGAACTTTTTCTTAGCAGTGGGCATCCATATAAATAATTTTCTTTTTTGATATTTTTGTATAGATGCTCATTTTATCACCAAATTAACTATCAATGTTCATAACTTTTTATTTAGCAATGCATGCCCACCATTTCATCAACCACATACACGTTTTATCAATTTTAGCTTTTTCTAATTTAATACATATACTTACTTCAATTATTTTATTTTTTTCGTAAATAACTCTTATTTTCTTCTATTTGGCATTAACCCACTTGGGTTTTCTAATCTCCACTTGATTTCCTTGCGATTTTTACTTTTTTTTGGTATAAGCTACTTTTTGACACCATCCGATTATCTTGGACTCCATTTCATGTTTTAAGAATTTTAACATCATCAAATTCAACTCTAGTTCAAAAGTCTAACAAAATAATTTGTAAATTTTTTTATTTAGAGCAATATATAGGTGTGTAAAAATGAAGAAAAATAAGAGAAAAGAATTGAAAACTCCATAAAATGTCTTGCCCTACTAAGGGCGGTGTGTGTAGTTAAAGGCGTTGTGTGTATACTTTTAGGCAAGGTTCACATCATCTTCATACTTTCCCCACCCTACATAAAGGCAGTGTGAAGCTTGTTGGGCAGGCTACGAAGCATATTGTAACTTACGTGGATATTTATTTTCTCTCTTCACCATCAAACCCCCTCCCCTATCTCTTCACTAACAGATCTATTTGTATCTTTTAATTATTAGATTTCTTACATATATTTAATAGTTTTTAAAAATTCTCCCTATTTTTAATGGTTTTGGAACAAGTTTTCCATCAAATATGCCTTCACACACACACACACACACACACACATAAATGGAAGAATTAGAAAAAATAAAATTTGATTTACACACCTCTCCCTCACTAAAACACACCACCATTAGTAAGAAAATAGTGTCACCATTAGTAAGAAAAAAGTGTTTTAGTGAGGGAGAGATTTTTAAAAAAACCTCTCTCTCACTAAGGGCGGTGTATTTAGGTGAAGTAATGGTGTGTCTTTTTCAACCTCGGACTTATACGATTTTTGATTTTTTTTTTCCCATTCAGATAAACTTCAAAATACATAAACAGCATGGAAACTTGATTTTTTATTTTTTTTCCCATTCAAATAAACTTCAAAATACATAAACAACATGGAAACACAAGTTTATACACCTTTAAACATGATTGTAACAACAAAAAAATGAAATTGCCACATTAGATATTGAAGTTTCATTTGATATTGTTAAAACCTCCAAAAAAATCATGAAAATGGAGTTCAAAATGAGATATTTTGATGGTTTTTGAATGAATTGAATTCATAGAAAATCAAGAAAGGTTGTCAAAACTAGTGTGTTTAGGTGAGGGAGGAATGTGTCTTCTTCAAACTCAGACTGATACAATTTTTTTGGGTGTTTTTTCTTTTTTGTTTTGTTTTATTTCATTCACATAAATTTCAAAATATTCAAACAACATGGAAACACAAATTTATACACCTTTAAACATGATTGTAACAAAAAAATGAAATTGCCTCCATCGATGTTGCAGTTTCATTTAATATTGTTAAAACCTCCAAAAAATCATGAAAATGGAGTTCAAAATGAGTTATTTTGGTGGTTTTTGAAAGAATTGAATTCATAGAAAATCAAGAATGGTTGTCAAAACTCAAGTGGATTTACATAAATTGTAGTAAACTAATGGCTTTTGGCTGCGAAAAGAGAGAATGATAGTAAATTATTGGGTTCTAAATGCAAAGAAAGTTGGTACACACAGTAAATTAAAAAGAGGGTATAATAGATCTTTTAGGTTAATGAGTGCTAACGTTGTGGGCATAGATAGTTAAAAAATAAAAGTAGTAGGCATGAAAAATTATCTCATTCTACTTATGGCCATTTGAACAAAATTCCCTTCATTTTTGTGTGTGGACCAATTCAAATGAACATGTGGAATACAGCTTGGCCCAAAAATTATTTACCGAAAAATCAAAGGGTTTTTTGTACGGATGCCCACGGCAGGGGCAACTTAAAGAAACAATCTCATGCATTACCAAAGTTATTAATTTTGCCCTCATTGACTGTCACCCATAAAGAATGATATTTTCTATCATTTCTCTCTCTCTCTCTCTTATTTTACTCTCTTTAAAAAATAAAAAATAAAAATATTTCTCATCTAAACTCCTCACCTTTACTCTGAAACCCCAAAAAAAATTGTATTTTCCTTTTTTTTTTTGTTTCTTTGTCAGTTTTCTATCATGGCTTTCTAGATCTAAAACCCAATTTCGTTGATAGTTATGTAGAACCTCACTTTGGCTATATAAGTTCTTCTTTTTTATCTTAAAAAAAAAATAATAAGCACTTTGAGATTTGTTGTTTCTTTTATTTTTAGTTCTTTTTTTATTAAAAAAAAGAAAAAAAAAGGAAGAAGTAAACAAAAGTAGATGATAAGGTTGAAGAAATCAAGTTGCAGTTGCCATCAAGTGAAGGAAAAATGATGTTAAAACTGGCACGAAAGAAAAGCTTTATTGGGGCGACAAACGAGAAGAGGAGCCCACGGCTGAGGCTAGGGGTGGGCGCGGTCTGGTTTGGTCTGGTTTTTTATAAAAATTCAGACCAAACCATAGATGGCGGTTTAGCTTAACAACAAACCAAACCAAACCATTAGGACCATTCAAACCAAACCAAACCAAATCATTCATAAACGGTTTGGTCCGGTTTGGTTTAACGGTTTAAACTGCGACATTTAATTTTACAGTCCAAAATAACTACAAGACTAAAATTTAATTTTGTAGTTCAAAATTTAAACTAATTTTAATACTACAATACTAAATTCAAATTAAAAATATTAAAATCAAAATCTAAATTAAAACAAAGTGTTACAATTCAAACTAAAAATTAAAAATATATATTAGTTATATATATTATTAATAATAAAAATATTATAAATATATATAATATTAAATGCGGTTTGCGGTTTGGTCTGGTCCAAAAAATATTCAAACCGCAAACCAAACCATTAATGACGGTTTTTTAACATAGTAAACCAAACCAAACCATTTTCTTCTACAAACCAAACCAAACCGAACCAAAAGCAACGGTTTGGTTCGGTTTGAACGGTTTGGTTTGGTTTTGCCCACCCCTAGCTGAGGCAACATAAAAACACATTCCCATGCATTTTCCCCACATTGACTGTTCACCCATAATAAATGAACTCTTCTATCTCTCTCATCGAAACTCCTCACTTCTACTCTAAAACCCACAAAGTCCCAGAAGAACAAAAGGCATCCCAACTATATTGGGTCCTCTTTCATCCTCAAGGCTTTGCAAGTAAAATCATATTAAGAATAAGAAAAAGCAAATAACCACAGGGTAAAAGGGCAAAAAGGCAAAAGTCCTATACAAAAATCCGTTTGGCCTCATTAAAATCTGCCAGAAGATAAGTTCCAAAGGGAAAAACCTTAGACAAGAAAAAGTGTACCAAGAAATAAACACCACTAATCATACAAAAGCGAAACCGTAACCCACTTTCCAACTAAGAAACAAATATATATGTTCGTCCTCCAACCAAATCCTAATGATGAGCCAGAACAGAAAAATCAGGAAGATCAAACCACCAAATGTCCACATTAGCATAAACTGCCACTTTGGAAAGAATATCCACCGCCTTATTGCCTTCACGAAAGATATGAGAAATTTTAAAATGATACCTTGATGAAACTCAAACAATGAGACCAATAGGCTTGGAATTCCCAAAGAACCCACATAAAAACCCCAAGCCAAATCACATTCCACCCAGAGATGAGTCCAACCATTCCTCTTAGCAACTTCCAACGCATGCATAAAAGAAAGAAGCTCTGCCTGGAAAGCAAACCTGGAACCAATGGAAACACCAAACAACCTTTTACAAACCCTCTACTATTCGACCTAGACAACCCTGCGCCTCCTCATCTATATTAACTTTAATCCAATTAGGCTCCGGAAGATACCAAAAAGTAGGAGTAATTTTAAGAGCCTAACGCAATAAAAACCTTCACCTTTAACTTATTCAAAAGCAACAAAAATGTCGCAAAATTATCCATATAACCCTTATTCAACTCATTTTCCTCCTTAATTGCTCTAGTAATGACGACAAAAGCCTTGGAAAATGGCAACAAAACCCCCTCATGAAAGCTTTGATTCCGAGTATACCAAATCACATAAAAACCAGTAACATTAGCAGTAATCCACAAAGCAAAAATTTGAGAACTAAATTTCACAGCAATGGCCTTTTGAAAAAGAGAAAAAGGAGTACCTGAAATGTCTACCTGAACACCAAAATTGAGAAGACACAAAATCCCACACCGCATTAGCATAATGACAAGTAAGGAAAATATGTTCCACCGGTTCAGTAGCCATTTTACAAACATAACACCATGATACCATATGAAAACCATGAGCTGGAGGAATATAAGAAGCCCAAACAAAAGGCATCCAAGAAAGAACTAAAAAAGATTAAGAATATGCAAAAACATATCTTTACAATTAGCATCTCACCATTTTGACACCTTCCACACTAACCGATCTTCATCAGAAGCAAAAATCCAGATCCCCTCAATTAAATATGCAATATGAGGCAAAGAAATGTAAATATCTATAGGAATCAACCAATAGCATCTTCAAAAATAAAACTAAGATCTTTGCCTCGGATGCCCAATGAAAATCCTCTCCAAAGAAAGCTGAAGTAGGACTCCCAAACCAATTATCATGATAGAAATTTAACCCAGACTTATGGCTAATAATCCAACAACAATTTTTAAAAATCAACTATTGAATAGTCCTAAAAGCAGGCCAAAGATAAATAGTCAAATAAAAGGTTTTATTTAACTTACCCTTAAACCTAGATCGGAGAAAATGAAAACACGATTATCAAAGTTCATTACTTTCCAAACCAACTTGTTGAATAAAGCGGTATTAAAAGCCCAAAGATTCTTCAAAACTAAACCACCAAATTTCTTAGGAAGACAACAAGAAGCCTAAGGCACAAAAACCACTTTCTTTTGTGAAATATTCCCAATCCATAAAAAATTCCGAATTGCAGTATTCAAAGACTTAATCAAACCAACCGACCAGCGGTACACCATAAAAGAATGCACAAAAGAAAAGGTTATAACATCATCAATCAGCATAAGAGAGTAATTTACCATTCTAAGCCTTAAAATTATGCAAAAGCTTATCAACAAGAGGTTTCAGCACCGTAGCCGTAGGTGCACCTTTGAACAAAGGGACACCCATATACATAAAAGGAAATACTCATAATCGAATCCCCATGCCACAATTTTTTGTTTCATCCGAGAAGAAGAAACCGACTTACCAAAGTAAATATATGATAAATCACCATACCACCTAAACAAATCTAAAATACGCTTAATGTTCCTCTTTGTAACCTGGCAAAAAGTCAAAATATATAGAAGCCATGACCCCTTTGAAGTAAACACCGAAATAAGCCACTCTGCACCAATAAAGTAATAGACCAGCTGAGAAACTCCTCTTCTAAACAAAAGAGTAGAGGAGACAAAGGGTCAACCTGCCGAACTCCTCGAGAGCAAGAAAACCACCAATAGGGAGAACGATTAACTAAAACCAAAACTATGGCCAAATACAAGATAGTAGAAATCCATGAACAAAGTTTCTCTAAGAACCTAAAAGCCCTTAAAATCGATAACAAAAAAAGCCAAGACAAAGTGTCAAAAGTCTTTTTTATATCAATTTTAAAAACCACATTACCACATCGATCCACTAAATTAACACACTCTGAAACTGCCGCAATACACTCCTCAATATGCCTCTCTTTAATAAAGTCAAACTGATTATGTGAGATAATCCGAAAGGAAATCACCGCCACACAATCAGAAATAATCTTGTAAAGGAAATTTCCAAGTATAATTGGCCTTAAGTTATCCACGGTAACTGCATCAAACGTTTTTGGAATTAAAACCAAGAAATTAGAATTCAAACCTGGTTGAATCCATTCCGAAATAAAAAAGTATTGAATCGCATCAGCAATATCCTTCCCAACAATGGACTAGCAATACCTAATAAAGCACCAAAAAACTGTCCAGACCAAGAGAGCTTCCCGGGTCCAAGTTAAATACCACATTTTATTAATTAATTAACTTGAAAAAGAAAATTTTATTAATTAACCGATCAATTGAAAATGGTCAAAAATCTCAAAATACAAAATACAAAAAAAAAACTTAAAATTAAAATTAAATTTCTGATCGAATTCTTTCTCTTTCACATTGATTCCCTGATCATTTATGTCTGATTCACCATCAAGAACCTTTCAAAAAAAAAAAAAAAAACAAAGGAACATTTCCATCCATAGTAAAAATTGTTCATACATATTGTTCCATGAATGAGTATTCTTCGATATACCAAAACGCTGATGATAACCAAAAAGCTTATAGATCGGCAACTTTCATGTAACCGATAAGAGATCTACCAAGGGAAAGAGAGAGGAAGAGAGAGCCTAGTGTGAGAG
This sequence comes from Ochetophila trinervis, assembly GCA_003254975.1. Taxonomy (NCBI): domain Eukaryota; kingdom Viridiplantae; phylum Streptophyta; class Magnoliopsida; order Rosales; family Rhamnaceae; genus Ochetophila; species Ochetophila trinervis. The sequence goes on along the minus strand of QANX01006252.1, from coordinate 13,281 downwards.
AGAGGCGTAAGAGTGAGAAAGGTCATTCTCTGTCCATGGTAACCAAACACATGGGTTTTATATGGCCCTGCATTGTATAATGCAATGTAGAGTTTAATGCATCCAAACAAACATGCCCTAAAAGTGACCATTTCTTATTCAAAATTTCATCTTCCTTTCTCATATCTCTCTTTAGTTAAGGGGGTCTTCAAGTACGGGGGTTTCCAGGGTTACTGGGAAAGGATATCGGGGGTTGTAGTTCTAAACCAAAAAGATTTTGTTTTCTTCATTCTTTAGTTATGGGAGTCTTCAAATACCGAGGGGGTTACGTCGGTATCAGAAAAGGGTACTACGAGTTCTAATTCTAAAACTAAAAACATTTTTTTTTCCTTCCCTTTTTTAGTTAGGGGAGTTTTCATATGGGAGGGTTCCAGGGTACTGGGGGTTCTAATTCTAATATCAAAAAGATTTTTTTTTTCATTTTGGCAGTCTTCCTTCTTTGGTTTCGGGGTTGCAGGGGTTTTAGTTCTAAAATGAAAATGACCTTTTATTTATTTTTCCTTCCTTCTTAGTTAAAGAGGTCTTCAAGGACTGGGAGTTCCAGGGTACCGGGAAGAGGTTGCTGGAGGAACTGTCTTCCTTTGATTTATGCTTTGTCTAGCTGAAAAATTAGATTTTCCATAAATTCACCAAAAAAAATAAAAAAGAGAAATAAATATATATATGTGGCTGAAATGTTTTTGTTTTGATATAGCTTACCATTCAAATTTTCGAGCATCTACGATAACGATGCAATCGACCCTGCTAGTTCATTGCCCACCTAATTCCATAGTTGTGGACTCTGATTTCATGTTTGACGGTTTGAGGAAGAGAAAAACACGTTGTAGAATTCTAGGTTCTACAAATGTTGAAAGCACCTAACATTTGAAAATAAGGTCATTTTGAAAATGTGATTGTGAGTAAACAGTAAAAATGAACAAAATTATCAATTTTAACATGTTAGCTTTATTTATTTTCATTTTTTTTTAAGGTGCCTCACTGATAGGCATCCTTTTAAAAGATTCAAAATGGAAAACAAGATTGGCCCAAACATTTTACTCAACATAGTAAGGCCCATAACCTCGTTTCAATAAGTTTTTTTTAGTTATGAAGGCCAAATTTGATACATGTATGCAGCAAATAATTTTATATTTGACAAGTCATGTCTGGTAGCAGGGACATGATTTGATAAGATAATTTACCCTACCCAATTTTATTTTATTTTTCCAATCGAAATACTTTTAGCTTTTTATTTATTTTTATTTTTATTTTTAAGATCAATAGCTGAAGAAAAAAAAAAACGAAACATTGTACCCGAACATAATATTTACAAAAATATTTATGCAATGATTATGAATTCAAATTGCCATAAAAATGAAAATATATATATATAGTCTGATTTAGATAAAAATATTCGTAACTTTATAAGTTGAAAATAAATAGATTTGATCATCTATGTTAGATTATGTATTTTATCAAATTTGTACATGAAATCCAACACTTTCAAAAAAAAAAATATTTATTTTTAATTTAAAAAGTTGAAAATATCTTCGTTTGTATGTATATATTTAAAGAAATATCTTTAGTATAAAAGAAGAGAAATTTATATGATATAGCGTGTTTTGACGAACGTGCAAATAACTTTTATTTTTAAAATTTTAGTGCAGATATCTAGATCTAGCAATTTATTGTGGTGTGTAGTGTGTTATTTGTGTTTATGTCAAATATTTTTTATCTAAATCCGATCTGTTAAGCTTTCGTGTTAAAATATATAAATCAAAATATATTCATAAAATTATCGTGTAACCCGTTACCCAACCCGTTAATATGTTAAATTTATTTTCAAAATTATTTTAAAAAAATAAAAATATATTTGATTTATATTTATAGTCCATACTAAAAATAATGGAGTACAGACAAACATAAATATTTATATCATTTTACAAACTAAAAATAAAAACTAAAACAACATACTTAATACATGTTAAAACCACACAAACATAATACTTAAATCTTTCCCCATAATTAATAATTGTGAATTCAAAATATGTAAAATATTATGAACTAAAGCTATATTAAATATTTAATGTGGCTAAGAAAATAAAATATGCATTACAATTGTCAATTTAAAAATATTTAAAATATTATAAACCAAACTAAAATTCTACATTCAATAAAAATAATAAAAAATATAGAATCTAAAATAAAATATTAATATATAAATAGATATAAAAATTATTATTTTTCAATGAAATAAATATAAATTTTGTAGTTTCTTCAAAAAAAAAAAGTAACGTAAAAAATTAGCTATAAAAAAATAATTAAATTATTATTTTTCTTATCGTGTCTTATCTTGTTAACGGGTTTCAATCTATTTCAATTTTTTTTTTATCATGTCTTATCGTGTGACACTAATATCAACCCGATTTTAATATTAGAGACCTAAATATACAAATTATCATGTCGTTTTGTATTATCGTATCGTATAGCATTTTACCTAGTCTACGAATATCCACCTAATTAGCTTATTAATTTTTCATGTTCACCATGTCACCACTTTGACCTCATTTTATATATTTTCCCCTTGTCTCTTTCCGTCTTTCCCTCTTTCTATTTCTTTCTCTTTCTTTTTCTTTTCTTCTCTCCCTCTTTTATTTTTTCTTTCTCTTTTTCTTTCCTTCTCTCCCATGAAATGACTATCAAAAAAGGAGAAATTTGAGACATCCACGTAACTTAAAAAAAGGAAAATAAACAAAAAGACAAAATTAAAAAAAAAATACATGGAGATATAAATTGTTAATGCAATATCTAATACACCAAAATAAAAGGACAATGACCTTTTAAAATTATATCATCCTAATTGGTTCCAAAGTTGAAGTATATATTTTTTCTTGGTTTTTGTTACATATTATACTAATATTAAGCAAAAAGATAGAATAAAAAAAATAACAACAAAATGCAGTTTGTCACACCCTAAGTGAAGATGGATACGACCCTAGGGAAGGGTGTTTTACCAAGGAAGGTGTTCACCATTCCCTCACTTAGGAAGGGGCTTTTTACTCAAGGGGGAGCGAACTGTAGTTTTTTTCTTTGAAATTCCATCTTTCTTTCATCAATCATTTCGTAATATCATTAAAACTCATATCCTATGAATAATAATAATAGCTCTCTATTCTATTATCTATGCCCATATAATTTATTGCAATATAATTTTGTATATGATAATTTGGATACGCTCAGCATTTTTTATTTAGCTATTTAACTCACAGTAGGTGTGAAGAAATCCGCTGCCAAAAAAAGAACTGTCGGAGTAATATTGTGAATTTTATTGAAAATCAAAAATCAAAAAAGTAGAAGTTGAAGACGACAGTACTTGCTCCGCTTAAACATTTGGTGGTGTGTGTACAATTTTTGGGCAGAGTTCTCACCACCTTTACGTTAGGCGTCACCTAACCATTGCACACACCGTTGAAAAATTGTACATACCGCCTTACGTTAGACGGTGTGAAGCTAAAGGTGGGCAAAAACCGGTCAGAACTGGCAAAACCGACCAAACCAATCGGTCGATTCGGTTTGGTTAGTCACTTTCTGGATGTTTTGACCGATTTGACTAAAGTAACACTGATTACTACCGGTTCGGTGACCGGTTCATCAAAAATAAAAACCTTCACCATCGTTCATTTTCAAATGAAATCACCACCATTCGTTCTAATTTTTTACAAAATTAATCTTTAAAAAAACATATTAAACAAAAGTCAAAATAAAATAAAACCCTAACATTTCGAATTAACCCATAAGGCCTGAGCCACCGAGAGCCCGAAACCGAGTGTTCGACTTCTTCAGTTCTTCTGTCTGGTGACTTCGTCGTTCACGATGAGGTGAGGAGGATTGAGAAGAGGCTTATTCTCTTTTTCTCATTGGCGTCGTCGGAATCTCTCCCCCAAGCCCGCTACTGGTTCGCACTCACAGTCTTCTTTTTCTCTCTGACGTCGATAGCAACCTATAGTGCAGAGAAGGTATTTTTTTCTCATATTTTGCATTTGATGGTATTTGTGCATATGGTTGTATTGTATAAAAGAAAAATCATCTTTAGTTTTGAGTATTTAAAGTCACGGCTTGTAGGTTAATACTTAATGTTTGGTTGGTGAATTATGAATGCATCTATTTAATGCATGTTTTTTCCTCTTTAGACTTAAACTGTGGGTTGTGGCTGGCTTGTGCCTTGTAGATTAATGGTAGGTGAATGCATCTATTGAATGCATATTTAATAGAATTGCAATTTGATGCATCATTTAAATAATTGGACTATTGCCCTTTTGAAGGTGCGTCATTTAATGCACCATTTAAATAATTGAATTGCAATTTAATGCATGCTGCTATATGCCAGATTGGAATTGTAAATATGCAAAGGCAAATTTACAGCAACAACAAAAATAACGAGATATTAGAGCATCTTTGATAATTTTATAAGATAAAAATTGTGATTTTTTATTAAACTCCAATAGTACTATTTATCACACTCTTTATTTTTTATTTTCCAATAAATAATCAATGCATAACATGAATATATAAAACATACAACTATCAAAGTAATTTTATATGTATGAAAGAAAAAATATAAATTAAATATAATTATAGTTGTGCATTGAAAATTGCACAACAATAAATAAAATGCATTAAAAATTGTATATAGAGAGTGAGTTTGGCTCTCCAAATGTAGAGAGCCAAGTCTCATTCTCTATTTTAACATTTAATTTTAGAGAGTCTATTGGAGTACCAAAAAGCTTGATTACTCTTTACAATAAAAAAATTAACGTTTTTAGAGAGTGCATTGAAGATGCTCTTATATGGTATCTGGTATATATTTAAACAAAAAAGCCATAGCCTTAGATTTATTCAATGTTATATGTGGTATTTGGTATATATTAAGTCATAGTTTTAGATTTATTCAATGCTATATTTGGTATCTTGTAGACTTGTATATAGTTTTATTTAATGATATTTGGTATATGGTTCTATTTAATGCTATTTGTTATATGGTTCTATTTAATGCTATTTGTTATATGTCAAAACTCAAAAGTATCTAGTTCTATTTAATGGTTGTTGTTGTTTTACTTGAATATGCTTGCATATATTTTTTTATTATCTTTGCAATAGGATGGAGGAAGATCAATTAGATGAAATGGATAAAGTTGAAGAGTTTTTTGATGGGCATACCCTTACTAATATTGAGTCTGATTCGACTAAACAAACATCTACTCAAACGAATGTTAGAAAAAGTTCTAGACTTAGATCATATGTTTGGGCTCACTTTAACATGCTAGTTGATGATCCAAATAATCCTAGATGTGTGTGTAAATATTGTGGTGTAGACTATGCATGTGGCACAAAAAAGAATGGGACTAGTACATTGAGACATCATTTGGAAAAGCAATGCAAATGTTTCCCCAATAGGAATGTGGATAAAAAGCAAAAAATCATATCCTTTCAACAATCTCAATCTAGTGTTGGCGGTTCTAATTTGGTTGCTATTGCATTTAATAAAGATGAATGTAGGAAAGCATATGCCGAAATGATTATCATAGATGAGTTGCCATTTAGTCATGTTGAGGGAGAGGGATTGATAAAGTTTAGTCATGCTTTAAATCCCAAGTTTGATCCACCGTCTCGAAGAACGGTTTCTAGAGATGTGTGGCAATTGTATTTGGATGAGAAATAAAAATTGAAGAATATGTTTTTGAACAATAAACAAAGAGTTTGTCTCACCACGGATACTTGGATTTCTATTCAAAATAATTGTTACATGTCTCTTACTGCGCATTTTATTGATGATAATTGAAGTTGCATAAAAGAATATTAAATTTTTGTGCTGTCCAAAATCATAAAGGTGAGACAATTGGTAAGGAGATTGAGAATTGTTTAATTGATTGGGGCATTGAAAGGGTTTTTACAATTACAGTTGATAATGTCTCTTCTAATGATGTGACTATTGCCTTTTTAAAGAGAAAATTGAATAATTGGAAAAAAATTATGTTGGATGGTATCTTCATGTTCGTTATACTGCTCATATAATTAATTTGATTGTTCATTTTGGGTTAAAAGAGATCAACATAGCATTGCAAGAATTTGTAATGCTGTTAGATATGTTCATTCTTCTCCTTTGAGATTACGTATTTTTCAAGAATGTGAAGGAAATGAGAAGATTGAATACAAAGACAATGTGGTATTGAATGTGCCTACAAGGTGGAATTCCACATATTTGATATTGAGCTCAACTTTGAAGTTTGAGAAAGCTTTTGAAAGGATGGAAGATGATGATCAATACTATTTGCAATACTTTCAAGATAATGAAAATGGGAAGAAAAGAGATGGGCCACCTAGGAAGGTTGATTGGGAGAATGCAGTGGTATTTATTACATTTTTAAAAGGTTTTATGATGCTACATTGAGAGTGAGTGGGTCTTTGAGTGTCACATATGTTACATGTTTTCATGAGATTAGTTTCATGTATCTTGAGCTTATTAAGTGGACTAAAAGTGAAAATGAAATGATGGCTGGAATGGCTCGTGAAATGTTGAAAAAGTTTATGAAGTATTGGGGTACACTTGGAGATGTAAATAAACTTTTGCTGATTGCAGTTGTGCTTGATCATCGCTTTAAGTTATATTATGTATCATTGATGTTTGAAGATGCTTATGAGGATGACAAAGCTCAATCTGTAACTAAGGATTTAAAGGATTTCTTCTATCGCTTTTTATGAGTTTTATAAGGATAGTGATACTTCTAAATCAACAGTTTACAATGATGGAGAATAAGCATTAACGTCACAAAGAGAATTGGCAATGAGTGGTAATGATGATGCGACACGTTTGAGGATTCTAAAATTTAAAAAGATGCAAGTAGAGAAAAATGGCATGGACTTGAAATGTAAGGTGGATCAATATTTGGTGGATCCGGTGGAGGATACAAGTAATGATCAATTTGAAATCTTATGTTGGTGAAAGATGAATTGGACAAAATATCCAATCTTATCTAAAATTGCAAAAGATGTGTATGCAATTCTCGTATCCACTGTGGCATCCGAATCTGCATTTAGTACTGGAGGTCTCGTTCTTGATGAATATCAGAGTTCACTGGGCACAAAGATGGTGAAGGCTTTGATTTGTTCACAAAATTGGTTGTAAAGCGTTCCAGTCCGTGTAGATCATAGATTAGATATGCCAATGGAATATTTGCTATACTATAATAGCATTGAACTCCGTAAAGTTTTATACTTTATTATTTATAATTTTTATTTTAGCTTTTATTTTACTTTGATAAATTTTTAGCTTCATTTAAATTTTAAATTATGTGTTTTAATTATTTGTTTGTTAGGAGAGTCTTGTTTAGCACCACCAAGAGGAAAGGAGATGCCACCACCACCAATCTGATCCACCTCCTCCTCCATTATACTACCAGCCAGCAGGCAGCAGCCAAAATGTCATGGAATTGAATTTGTTTTTTTATCTAAGTTTTTGGATTATTTTTTAATTAAGTTTGGACTTTTTATTGCATTTTAATTAAGTTTGGACTTTGGATTACATTTTAATTATTTTTTTTTTTAATGTGGATTGTGTTTTTATTTAAAGTTTTATGTATGAATTGCATTTTAATTTATAATTATAAGTGTTATTATTTTGAAAACTAGGTCAACTGTTTTTGGTTTTTATTTTTATTTTGTTTTTGGTATTTATAATTTATGAGAATTTAAAGGTTAATGTGATTATTTTTCTTTACTTTTGTATTTTTGCAGTGCAGTCGTTACCTGCTGGTTGTTGTTAAATTTATAATTCAAAAACTATACATTTTTTTTTTATCAATATAATGGGTATAGATGAGAAAAATGATTGGGAAGGTGGTGCTAACTGGTTGGGCTTCTTAATTTTTGATCCAATGAGTCATGTCATTTTTGGCTTAATTTTTTGTCTAATGAGCTGGGCTTGTATTTTTGGCCTAATTACTTCAAGCTCAAACCTATTAAAACCGACCAAAACCTACATGTTCAGTTGTAACCAATTTTTAAATTTTGTTCTATTCGGTTGGTTACTGTGTATACTAAAACCGATTAATTTTTTCAGTGCAAAAACTGATCGAAAATCCGACTAAACTGACTGGGCCCACCCTTAGTGTGAACTCCCACCCAAATATTGCATGCATAACCCAAAAGTTGTATAACTGCCCAATGTTTGGGCGGTGCAGATACTGTCGTCTTCAATTCTGTTTTCTTATTTTTTTTATTATTTTTCTTCATTTTTTCATTTTAATAAAATTCAAAAAACAAGCAAAACATTCAAACAAATTATTATACATTTTAATAACATTATTCTAACAAAAAAATCAAATTCAATACAATTTAGTATAAAAGAAAGTCTTTGCGGAAAGAATTAAATGACATGAAACAAAGTTTTAAGAAAGAAAGAAATACAACTATAGAGAAAAAACCACAACAACAATTTCTTTTTTATAAATTCAGTGAACACAATTTGAGAAAGAAAAGAATAAACTAATGCAAAAGAATTTTTGCCCAGAATTCTCACAATTTGGACAAAAAAGATTTGAAAGTAGGTTCTCACATACACTTTTGCCACTTATCCTCTCTCTTCGATTGTCATAAGCGAAATTGTAAAGAAAACTTAAAATAATAGACAGAAATCGCACAATATAGAGAAATTCAAAATAAATATATCAGAAAAGATCGGCTGAAAATAACACAAACAGGGAGAAAGAAAGAGAGGGAGGAATGGTGACATAAAAAAATAACTAAATAAATAATTAAGTGAGATAAGATAAATTTTAGAGGATGACATAGTGTGCATAAATAACTAAATAAAAAATAATGAACATTGATAGTTAATTTATTAATGAGGTGGATATATGTATAAAAAATTATTTATTTTTTAATGAGACCCAATGCAGATGAACATACGGAATTCAGCTTGGCCCTAATTTAATCAAAAACAAGATTGGCCCAATTTTTTGACTCAAATGTAACATGGTAAGGCCCATAACCTCATTTTCATAATTTATGAAATCCAAATTTGCTACATGTATGTAACTAATAATTTTACATTCGACAAGACATATCTGGTATTAGGGACATGATTTGATAATATATTATACCCAACCCAACCCAATTTTATTTTATTTTTTCCAACAAAAACATTTTTTTTTTCTTTTTAACGAAGAACATCACAGTTTTAGCTGAAGAAAAAAACGAAACATTATACCCAAATACAATATATACAAAAATATTTAAGCAATGATTATGAATTTGAATTACCATAAAATAAAAATAAATATGTATAGAGTCCGATGTAGATGAAAATATCTTTTAACTTTTTATGTTAACAATCATTTAGAAACGTTGGATTATTTGTTTCATCAGATTTGTCATATATACATGTAATCTAATATTTTTAAATAATTAAGTTTATTTATTTTCTATTTAAAAAGTTAAAAAATATCTTTTTGAACATCATTGTGTATGTATATATTTAAAGAAATATCACAGTATAAAAGAAGAAGAATATATATGGTACAGCGTGTTTTGAATTTTTTCAAATCTAATTTTGGATTTGCTTTTAAAAGATAAAGCTCAATGCAATTGAACAAATTGAATAAATATAAAACAAGTTTGCGCTCATTTTTAAAGTCTCAAGTTCATTGATAAGACTGGTTTCAAGTAAATAATATGTTGTTATATCCAAATCCTGATATCACTTTGAAGACCTTTAAATCATCCATAAATAGAAAAAAGTAAAGTTTATGCAATACATCGATCTTTGAATTCTAATTTTGATCAATAAACTAATAATATTAATATTTAAATGAATAATGGCATCATAAATATCAAGATTTTTTTTCAAACTAATAAACGCAATGATTACAAATTAAAAAAAAAAAAAAAGCANTTTAATTAAGTTTGGACTTTTTATTGCATTTTAATTAAGTTTGGACTTTGGATTACATTTTAATTATTTTTTTTTTTAATGTGGATTGTGTTTTTATTTAAAGTTTTATGTATGAATTGCATTTTAATTTATAATTATAAGTGTTATTATTTTGAAAACTAGGTCAACTGTTTTTGGTTTTTATTTTTATTTTGTTTTTGGTATTTATAATTTATGAGAATTTAAAGGTTAATGTGATTATTTTTCTTTACTTTTGTATTTTTGCAGTGCAGTCGTTACCTGCTGGTTGTTGTTAAATTTATAATTCAAAAACTATACATTTTTTTTTTATCAATATAATGGGTATAGATGAGAAAAATGATTGGGAAGGTGGTGCTAACTGGTTGGGCTTCTTAATTTTTGATCCAATGAGTCATGTCATTTTTGGCTTAATTTTTTGTCTAATGAGCTGGGCTTGTATTTTTGGCCTAATTACTTCAAGCTCAAACCTATTAAAACCGACCAAAACCTACATGTTCAGTTGTAACCAATTTTTAAATTTTGTTCTATTCGGTTGGTTACTGTGTATACTAAAACCGATTAATTTTTTCAGTGCAAAAACTGATCGAAAATCCGACTAAACTGACTGGGCCCACCCTTAGTGTGAACTCCCACCCAAATATTGCATGCATAACCCAAAAGTTGTATAACTGCCCAATGTTTGGGCGGTGCAGATACTGTCGTCTTCAATTCTGTTTTCTTATTTTTTTTATTATTTTTCTTCATTTTTTCATTTTAATAAAATTCAAAAAACAAGCAAAACATTCAAACAAATTATTATACATTTTAATAACATTATTCTAACAAAAAAATCAAATTCAATACAATTTAGTATAAAAGAAAGTCTTTGCGGAAAGAATTAAATGACATGAAACAAAGTTTTAAGAAAGAAAGAAATACAACTATAGAGAAAAAACCACAACAACAATTTCTTTTTTATAAATTCAGTGAACACAATTTGAGAAAGAAAAGAATAAACTAATGCAAAAGAATTTTTGCCCAGAATTCTCACAATTTGGACAAAAAAGATTTGAAAGTAGGTTCTCACATACACTTTTGCCACTTATCCTCTCTCTTCGATTGTCATAAGCGAAATTGTAAAGAAAACTTAAAATAATAGACAGAAATCGCACAATATAGAGAAATTCAAAATAAATATATCAGAAAAGATCGGCTGAAAATAACACAAACAGGGAGAAAGAAAGAGAGGGAGGAATGGTGACATAAAAAAATAACTAAATAAATAATTAAGTGAGATAAGATAAATTTTAGAGGATGACATAGTGTGCATAAATAACTAAATAAAAAATAATGAACATTGATAGTTAATTTATTAATGAGGTGGATATATGTATAAAAAATTATTTATTTTTTAATGAGACCCAATGCNTCCCAAACAAAAAATTTCATGAGTATAGAAGACCTACATTTGATTCTTGAAATATCTATATAAGAAAATAAATGATAAAGGTAACAAATTTTCCTAAGCATGTTTTCATGCATAAAAAAACATAAGCAATTTTCTTTCATTTATAAATTGCATAAAAAAATACATTGTATATTATCTTTCTCACATTTTATTTTCTATTTAAACGATAAATTAAAATATTTCAAGTTTTTTCCTTTTTCCGTCGTATTAAATTCTAAAATGTAAATTATTTTTATTTTTTAATTTCAACTCATTACAATTGAAAAAGAAAAAAAATTATCAATTCACTACAACAAAAATGCTAATAGAAGACGCAAAATCAGTATCACAAATTATAAATGCCGATGTAAATTAGTATGTCACAAAATTTTTTTACCGCTAAAAGTGATAAAAGTTCGTGATAAAAAAAATATGTTGCAAATTTTACTATAATAGCGAATATAGAAAATTGTCACATATTAGTAAATTTTTAGCGATACAATATTCAATGCACTGCATTGCTAATTAAAGTATATTTCACAGTGCAATTTGTCGCCAATACAATGAAAAAATATTAATTTTGAAAAAGAAAAAAAAATTGATGAGATTTGTTGCTAAATATTCCCAACTTGCTACACAGACACAGTGCATTGCTAATATATATGTTTATATTTCGCAATGAAATTGTTCACTAATCGAGTGAATAAAATAATATATTTAAAATAAAAAAATTTGCAACGAATTTCATCCATAAATTAACTAGGTTGATTAAACGTTGTGAATGTTAATTGAAAGATCTAGGGCAGTGTCTCTGCTCTGGTCCATCTTATATTGTGAATTTTGAATCAAAGAAATATATATCTTATTCAATTAATTTGTTTGACATAAACATGATATGGAAGTTGAATAAAAATATATATATACACAATGATATGGTAGAGTTCTTTTTGGTAGAAATGATACGGTAGAGTTAGTTGGTGCTAATAACACGTGGTTGGTTTTCTAGTTGTGATCTTTTTCCAAGATATTTTCTATTTGCTTTTACCAAAAAAACAAAGATATTTATATTTTGCACGAAAAACCCCCTTTACAACTTTTGAATCACAAGTCCACAAAACGTGGTCGGTGGACGGTGGTAGGTGACTTGTTGCTGCAGCTATTTTTTATTATTATTTAAATTAATAATTTACTCTTTATTCTGGATTTTTTTTATGTTGCTTTCCCGTAGAATTAGGGTTAAACTATACTGAAATTTCTACAGTATAATAGAAGATTTTATGGCACAATTTTTATTTTTAAATAATATTTTGGACATGATATGTACGCAAACTTAAGTCTTGAATTTGAGAAAAAAGAATAACCTACTTTTGATTCTTCACTACAATCCCATTATCTTTCTTCTTCTTTTTTCTTTTTTATTTCAGCTCGCATTTTACAATCACATTTTTCACTCTTTCTCATCTTATTTATTTCATCTTTTGCATTGCAATATTTCCAAGATACAAACATGTGTAGAACAATATTATATGCGACCCACACGTTATTTTTGGAGAGTACCGAAATTTTTTTCCAATTAAACCTGGCCCACGTTTTCTTAATTACTTCTAAAATGAAAACAATATGGGATATATCATATATGGCCCTTATGTGGGGGGGGTGGTCTATGTATCTGCGTGGCCTGTCTAGGCCCTCTGGCATTATATATGGAGGCTATTGATCTTCTATATATATCTTGCTGATTTTCAAGTAATAGTTTCATGAATTCATCAAGAAAAAAAAATTAAAAATAGTTATACGTACGATGATGAAATTGTTATAGTATATTAATTAATCATTATATATCAAAATATTTTAAGTAAATATTATT